>VMDO01004636.1:6841-61503 GCA_007922755.1 Pedetes capensis | reverse complement strand
AACCCAGTGGTAAGGATTTCTGTTTTGTTGATGTTTAGTTGTAACCCATATTGAAGGCTATGATCTTTGATCTTCATCAGTGTTTTAAATCCTCTTCATTTTCAGCAAGCAAAGTGGTGTCATCTGCATAACGCAGGTTGTTAATGAGTCTTCCTCCAATCTTGATGCCACGTTCTTCCTCACAAAGTCCAGCTTCTTGGATTATTTGCTCAGCGTATAAGTTGAAGAGATAGGGTGAAAGTATACAGCCCTGATGCACATCTTTCTCAACTTTAAAACACTCAGTGTTTCCCTGTTCTATTCGAACAACTGCCTCCTGGTTCATGTACAGATTTCTCATGAGCACAATTAGGTGTTCTGGTATTCCCATTTTCCGAAGTGTTACCCATAATTTGTTATGATACCTTGACTAGGAGTTTTTAATAATAAACCTAATAGTTTTATTTGCCAAAAGTTTGTTCAGAGTTTGAGTAAATTTTGGTAATTTGTTGTTTCTAGAAGTTAGCTCACTATTGGAAAGTTATCCAAGTTTTGGCATATAATTATTAAGAGAATTCTCTTACAAACTTTTTTTATTTTTCTTTCTAGGATCAGTAATTATATCTCCTCTTTCCTGATTTTAGAAATCTGAGTCTTCTCTCTTTTATTCTTCATCATTCTAGCTAAAGATTAGGAAGTTTTATTAATCTTTTCAAGATCCAATTGTGGTTGTATATCAATTTTCTACTGTTATTTCTATTCTCTTTTCCATTTATCTCTTTTCTAATATTTATGATTTCCTATCTTCTTCCTTTGAGTTTAGATTGCTCTTAGTTTTGTACTTTTTAGGGAGGAATTTTAAGCTATTCACTTGAAATCAATTTTCTCCTTTTTTCTTATTCTTTCTTATTTTATACCATTGTAGTCTGAGAACATAATTCATAATATTTAAATTTTTAAGTTTATTGAGACTTGTTTTATGTCCTAATTCATTATCTTTCTGAAGGATGTTCCATGTATACTTCAGAAGAATGTACATTCTGCTTTTGTTGGGTTGAGTATATTAGCTCTAATTGTCTTCACATCTTCTGTTTCTTGCAGATATTCTGGCTAGTTCTATCCATTGTAAAAGCAGGACACTTGAACTCTCTCACAAATATTATTGGACTGTTAATTTATCTGTTCATATTTTTCAATTTTAAATTCATGTATTTTTGCAATCTTCTGTTAGATGCATGCTTGTTTATAATTATTTTATATTTTTGATGAGTTCAGCCTTTTATAATGATAAAAGCATCTTTCTTTTGGGGTGTGATTCTCTCAGAGTACTCCACCACTGAGTTGCATCCCCAGCCCCTTTATTATTTTTTTTTCTGAGACAAAGTCTCACTAAGTTGTACAGGCTGCCTCTGACCTAGAACTTGTCGTCCTCCTGCCTCAACCTCCTCAGTTGCTGGGATTGCAGGAATGTACTGCAAAGCCTGGCTACAAAGAATATCTTTTTCTGTTTTTGCCTCTTGTAACATTTATTGTCCTAAAATTTATTCTGTTGTTAGCATAGACTATCTAGCTCTATTTTGTTTGTTGTTCGCATGGGATATCTTTTTCTATGCTATATTCAATGTATCTGTGTCTTTGACTTTAAAGTTACTTTCTTGTGCATCATGGATTTTTCAGCCATTCAGCCAATCTCTACATTTTAATTGGTGAGTTTAAACCATTTATATATAATGCAGTTACTAATAAGGAAGGGCTTCTACCATTTTTCTGTTTTTGTTTCTCAATTTATCAATTTCTTCTCTTTTTTGTATTTATTAGATATTTTATAATGTGCATTTTAATTCGTGTTGTGGTGTGTATGTAGTTTGTGTGTGTTCCCCAAAGATTTATGCACTGGAAGCACCAATGTGATATTGTTGAAGTGGTGAAAACTTTAAGAAAAGGGACATAGTCAAAAGTGATTCAGATACTGGAGATGCTGCCCTCTTTCAGGATTAATATACTTCCTCTGGGATCCTAGTTAGTTCCTGTAAGAGCTAGATTTTTTTAAATAGGCAAACCTAGTCCCTGAATCTCTCTGGCTTCCTGTCTCACCATTTCTTTTTTTTCTGCAAGTCCTCTTGCTATTGTGATGCCATCTACCATTAGGTACTCACCAGAGTCTGAACAGATGTGGTTGCTAGATATCTGACTTTCGGCCTCCAAAGCAATAAGCTAAAATCAACATCTTTTATTAAAAAAAATAGTTAAGTACCCAGGCTTATGTATTTTGTTACAGGAACAGAAAATAGACAAAGTTTTCTTATTTTTCACTACATAGTTAGAATTATTTTCTTAGGTTTCCCTTAGGTATTAAAGTGTCTAACAATGCAGCTCAGGTTGACATATCAGGTAAATATCAATAAAATATAAAGTTTTTGCTTTTCTACAGCTCTATTCGCCCTTTATGCTATTATATCACAAATTATAAATCTTTATGTGTTTACATGTGTTCTATATAAATGCATAATTACTGCTTCATACAGATGTCTTTCAAATTAGATAGTAAAAGAGTTAAAATGAAAACATACATTTAAACTGTCTTCTAGTCCCTTTATATTTATCTTTATTGTTTTTTTCCTATGGATTTGAGTTTTTATATATTATCCTTTCATTTAAGCTCCAGGATACTTCTTAGCATTTCCTCCAGGATAGTTTTGCTTATAATGAAACTTACTTAGTTTTTGTTTACCTGAGAATATTTGATTTTTACTTAAAACTCAAAGGATAGTTTTCATGGATGCTGAATTTTTGAGTGACAAGTCTTTCTCTTTGAACACTTTGAATATGATACTTCATTGTCTTCTATTCTCCATGATTTTTGATTATTTGCCTATTTTTAATTATATTGAGGATTTTGTTCACATGAGGTGTCACTTTGGCTTGAATGTTTTCATTTCATAATTCTCTTTTTTTCTCTTTCCACAGTTTATGATGTGTCTACTTGTGATTCTGAGTTTACTCTGCTTTTAGTCATTGAGCATTTTGGATGTGTTCACTGATGTTTTTCATAAACTTGAACATTTTGGGGAATCATCTCCTCCAAATTTCTCTCTCTCTCTCTCTCTCTCTCTCTCTCTCTCTCTCTCTCTCCTCTGTTTCTATGACACTTATGTGCATATTGATACGCTTGATGATGTACAACTGGTTTCTTAGACTCTTGTTGTATTTCTCCATTCTTTTTGCATTCTATCACTCAACCTCAATGATCCTAATTGACATGTGTTTGAATTCACTGATTCTTCTAACTAAACCCGCTGGTGAGTTCTTCTAGTAATCTTTTAATTTATGTTTTGATATTTTGAACTATATTATTTCTGATTGTGATATTTTCTGGTTTTGAACATAATTATTATACTTTCCTTGAGTTCTTTTAACATGGTTTCCATTAACTCTTCTGTTATTTATAATGTAGTTTGTTTAAAGTCATTACCAGTAAATCCAATGCCTGATCCTTCTCAGGTACAGTTTCATTTTTTCACCTGGAAATGGCTTATAATTTCTTTTTCTTTGAAGGTCACATTTTTGCTGAAAAGGGGATAATTTGTATACTGTAATATCGACACTCTGGAAGTCATATTCTGATCCATCTCCAGGATTTGTTGTTATTACTCATATACTCGTTCATTGCTTGTTTAGTGAATTTTCTTAACAAATTCTGTCAGTTTGTATTCTTTTGTAGTTTGGGTCCATTGAACCTTGTTTTGTTAGCTTAGTGATCATCCAATAACTGGCCATAGTTTTTCTGAAACTCCTAAAAACAACTAAATATAATCTTTGCCAATTTTGAACATGTTTTCAACATTCAGCTAGGCAGTTTACAATTCTGCCTTAGCATTCATTTCATGCTTGTGCACAACCTTAAAGTCAATGAGAGGTGAGAATACAGGGCTTTCCCAGGTCTCTCCTGAGCATACACACAATGAATATCCAAGTAGCCTTATAGACTCCAAGAAATATGTCAATGTATTCCAAAATTCTTATACATATCTCATTCTCCAGGCTTTCTTGTCAGTATTTTTGGTTAATTCATATTTTGCTCCAAATATTATATACAGCTTCAGGTAGGACAGACATGGAATGATTTTCCTGTAAATGCTTTCAATGAATGACCCTCAGGTAAAGTTCTGAGTAGAGAAAATATGATAAGCCTTTCGAGAGGGTCCTCCATGAAGCCACCATACAGATCAAGCAATGCAAATTCTCTTTGATCTCTGCTTTCCTTTGGTACAGGAGAGCAGACTGTTATTTTCACAGCTCTCATTTATCTGGAAAGTGGGCAAATTTAGGACTAAGGTATATAAATATCCCAATGCTTATTGTTCTCAACAAGATTCAGCCATTTTTTCTTAAATAAGTACATCTAGGGTTACTGCAAAACTTTAATTTCCTATGTTCTGAAAAAGTTTCTCATGGTTTATACCAGCTTTTTAGAAATATATTTTATGAAGGAATGGGCTTTTAGAATTCCTTCCCATTTTGCCTAGTGGGAATTCAGAACTCCATTCCATTTTGGCTGATATCACTTCTCTTAACATTGTAAATGTGTATTCCTTAAGAATCAGCAATTCCACTTCTAGATTAAGTGGAGTGTCATGGAATACTGACTAATATAGAGGGAAGGTCGTCTGATGGCCTCGTTCATACTACCTAAGTTCCTAATGCTACTACTTGCCACCTTTATGATTTTGATCAAGTTAAATAACTATTTTCATCATGTTTTTCATTTATAAAATATAAAAATAAACTTTAGGTATTCCAAAGGGATATTGTAGAGGTTAATTATCCACTTAGCACAAAGTATGGCCCGTTGTAAGTTTATAAATGTTATCTATTTTAATCCTTCTTATTTTTGTTGTTACTACAATATTCTCAGAAACTATCTTACTAAAATAACAGCAAGAATATATAGATTAAACACATGAGGTTCCTCACACAAACACTGTTTATAAGGGCAAAAGATTGGCAAATTGATATTTCATTGTCAGGGAGATTGCTTGAAAAATTATTAAATACACTATGCAGAGCTTGACAAAATGACAAAGTAAAGTAGAGGTATACAATCACTGAAATAGTTCTACAATATGTTATGGTTTAAAAATGATCCTTATTAGGTTTCAATTGCAATGTATGCTCTTGGGTTCATGTACCAATACGTACACACCTGCATAAACTTGAAGAAGGAGAGGAAGAGGAGGAAGAGAAGGAGAATAGATACTTTTCTACAGCTACCACTTTTTGAAAGATTGTAGTATCCAAGCCGGGTGGGGGTTGGTGGCCCACACCTATAATCCCAGCAGCTCAGTAGGCAGAGGCAGGAGGATTGCAAGTTAGAGACTACAGACAGTCTGCATAATTTAGCGAGGAACTGTCTTGAAAAAATTTTTTAAAAATGGGCTGAGGGTGCTGCTCAGTGTTATACTACTTGCAAAGTATGCAAGCACAAGTCCCTGGGCTCAACCCTCAGTACCACAAAAAAAAGGAAAGAAAGGAAGAAAGGAAGAAAGAAAGAAAGAATCCAATTGAATGGATAAAACAGAATATCATCTGTGGTTGATTTTTATTGCATTACATTTTTTAGTACTTTAAAAATTAAAAAATAAAATTCTTAAGGGTATATTCTAGCAGTATAATAATAGTAATCTATAGGAATTAATACTGAAGGGACTTTATTTTTTTCTGTTTTTTTTTCCCCTTGTAGTGAACTTGCTTTGATTTTGTGCTATGAAAAAAATATAAATTTATAAGGGATATTTAGCTAAACATGGTGGTTCATGCTTGTAATCCCAGGAACTTGGGAAGCCAAGAAAAGAGGATTGAAAGTTCAAGGCCAGATGAAACCTGCATAACTTAGCAAGACCCTATCTCAAGATAAATAATAGTAATAATAATATTAATTTTAAAATGGGGCTGGGGTACAGCTCAGTGACAGAGCACTTGTAAAGTATGTGCAATTGCCTGAATTCAATCCCCCAGTATCACAAAAGATAGCTAGTATGCCAATCTATAAGTAAGTATTCTCTATCATAAAAAGATACTTCAATACATGTGTGGAAAGAAAACAATGCTGAAAACAAAATTAAGATAGACCTAAATAAGAAATATGAAATAAAATGAAAATTCCATTTTATCAGGAAATCACACCAAGAATAGATAAACAGGATTATATGAAATTAAAAGGCTTTTGTACAGCAAAGGAAACAATCAACACAGTTAAGGAAGTCCCCACTGAATGTGAAAAAATTATAATCCCACAAAAAGACATGCAATGTAGAAGAGAGGCCTTTGGTGAGGGCATGGAAGAAGGGGGAGGAGGTGCATGAGAGGGTAAAGGGGAAGTTATCTTTGCAGTGTACAATGAAATGCATATATGGAAATGTCACAATGAAATGCATGTCAGAATGAAACACACTGAGTTGTACATTAAAAATTTCCAATAAAAAAAAAAACTATGAGGGCCACTGTGAGTAGGACCTGACTCCACTACACCTAACAACAATAGCAATAGGTTACTTATAATGGCTAATACAATGTAAATGCTATGCAAATACCATTTATTATACAGTATTGCATATTGTATTGTTTAAGGAATAATGGCAAGAAAAAGTCTGTTTATTTTTAATAATTTTTAAATAATTTTTAATATTTTAATTATTTAATTAATTAATAATTTAATTTTAATAATTTATTGTTAGTAATAATTTTTAATAGATCCAGTTTTGTTTTTCCAAAAAAATAAAAAAATAATTCACATTCTACACATCTGACAGAGGACTAATTTCTAGAATTTACCAGGAACTCAAGAAAGCAATTAAAAGCAATTCCCAAGACAACAAATAATCCAATACACAAGTGGGCAAAGGAACTGAACAGACCGTTCTCAAATGAAGACGTTTGTAAGGCCATGAAGCACTTGAAAAAATGCTCAATATCCTTAGCCGTTAGGGACATGCAAATCAAAACAATTCTGAGAGTCCACCTTACTCCAGTAAAAGTGACCAAGATCAACAAAACAAATAATAACAAATGTTGGCGAGGTTGTGGAGAAAAGAGAACCCTCTTACAGTGTTGATGGGGCTGTAAATTGGTTCAACTGATTTAGAAATCAGTATGGAGATATCTCAGAAAACTAAAAATAGAATTGCCATATGACCCAGCTATACCTTTACTGGGAATATACCCAAAGGGAGACAAGTCCTCATACCACAAAGACTCCTGCATCTCCATATTCAATGCAGCACTTCTCATAGTAGCAAAGATATGAAGCCAACCAAGGTGCCCATCAATGGAAGAATGGATTAAAAAAACTATGATACATATACACAATGGAATACTACTGAGCAATAAAAAAAAGAAATAATGTCATTTGCAGCAAAATAGATGGAATTGAAGAACATCATCTTAAGCAAATGAACACAAGCTCAAAAAGAGAAATACCATATGTTCTCACTCATAAGTGGGAGCTGAGTCAAATTAAAGGAAGAAAATAGTCCTATGCATAAACTGATATATAAAAATGCACAATTAAACTTAGCAAAGAAGGGACAATACAAAGAGTAGAAAGAAGGAGGGAGGGAACTAGCAGAGGGAAGCCAAGATTGGGGAAGATGGGATGGGAAGGAGGGGGGTCAATGTGGAGGGATGAATGGGGAGAGAACAATCTCAATGTAAACAGTGCAACTTCATGAGTATATTGGAAAATAGGGGAATATAACCCAAACAAGCATTTAAGTTTTACTACATATTAGCCATAATGCTCCATAAACTTTTTGGGTTGATGAAAGGGTTGCCAGAAGTAATATAAAGGATGCATAATGGAAAACACTAATGCCATATTATTCTGTACCCCATCATTATTTACTAATAAAGGGGGAAAAAAGAAAAATACAAATGTTTTGTGCAACCTATGGCTTTTTATTGCCAATACACAAAGCACATGAAAAATATCAATTATTAATCTTTAAACTCTGTCCGCTTCCTATTTCTAGATGCTTTAAGAAAGAAAAAGCAACAAAATAAATTCAATCTACTTCTCCAAAAAAAAATGAAATCTTCCTATCAAATGTTTGTATGTGAGTGAGTCAGAAAAAAAGAAGTCTCAGATTTCAACTAGACACAAAAATTGCAATAGAACAAATATAAAATTATTTGATACCACCTGCTGGTTACTGGTAGAAATGGCAGAAACAAAAGACATTCTGGTAACAAAACTGTTTTCTTTCTTCATTTCAGCACCATGGACAAAGAAATGCCTGACTTTTTTCCCAAATAAACGTAACATTTACAAATATAGCCTAAATGCACTGTGAAAGGTTGTAATTTTAACTCATAACCATCCTCCATCCTAATGATAAAAATATTGACATGTGTAAATGGTAAGAAGAATTTGGATAATATATCTTTGTCATAAAACCTAATTAATTCATACTTCACTAATTTACAATTTGTGGAAACACAGAAATAATTATGATACAGAAGAACATGCTTAACCATCTATACTGTGCACAACCCTGTCCTCCACACATCTTTCAGCTTGTTGTGCTGTGGGGGCTTGCACGCTGCTGCGATGCTGAAAACATTGCCACTGGTATTTCAGGTCGCAGCAAGGCATCTCATAGTGGACAGATTTCAGGTGAAATTCCAAACTAAGACAGACTAGTTGTTAGGTGTCATAGAACTGGGTCTGACTCATAGGGACCCTATACAGCTATATAGTTTTTGATGGCTGATTACTTTGGGATTGTTTCAGAATTGGGCTTCCGTGTCCTTTTCCCATTTTTGTGGTGCTGGAGATCAAACCCAGGGCCTCAGAGCATGTAGAACCAGCACTCTACCAACTGAGCTAAACCCCGCACCCCACAAACAATCAGCCATTGAAAACCCTAAGAATTACAGAGAAGCACTATCAAATATAGTGCCAGAAAATAAGACCCTCAGGCTGGAAGACAGTCAAGAATGGCTGGGGAAGAGTTGCCTCCACAGGTATTTGTTATTGTTAGATGCCATCAAGTTGGAATCCTACTCATACCGACCCTACATACAACAGACAAAACACTATTGTCGTGCTTCTCTGCTATCCATAGGGTTTTCAATGGCTGATTGTTTTCTTGGGAGTGGGTTGCCAGGTTCTTTCCCTAAGCATACAGCATCTGGTGTTCCCAGGAGGTCTCCCATCTAACTGCTAACCAGGCCTGACCCTGATTAGCTTCTGAGATCTGAAGGGACTGGACAACACAGTGGTACAGCTCAGGCTCTTCAAATTAGAGTTGACCTTGTTGATGGGAAGGAAGTAAAGCCCCTGGGATCTCCAGTTCACAATGCAGCATGACTCAAAATGAGAAGAAACATAATGGATGCAACAATGGGCTCAAACATAAAAAAAAATAATGTGTGAATGGCAGTGTTGAGTAGCTGTTTTATTCTATTGTACATAGGTTCACTGAGTCAGATCGGAGTTGACAACACTCAGCAACTCAACAACAACCCTGCTATGCAAATGGAAATTGTTCTTTTGGCGTACCTGAGTATGTCATGGATTTTATATACCCAAACTCATATCCCTCTTCTCATACCCTACCATTTTCTTTCTGAAATCCTTCTCTCAGTAAAAGACCACAATCCAAATGATGACATTTTTCTATTCCAGTTAGAAGTGCAGAGACATAAATATTTTGTCAGTCTGAACAATTTTAAATGCTGTTTGCTCTCATTGGAATCTTTCCTTGGTCACTCATTCTCCTCACTTTATTTAGCTCACTCCTATTCTTTCACTTGCCTGCACCCATCCCACTGTGGCCTCTGATCCCATCAGATCTCAGACGCTAAGCAGGGTTGGGCCTGGTTAGTAATTGGCTGGGAGACCCCCTGGGAATACTGGGTACTGCAGGCTGGGAAAAGGACCCAGCAGCCCACTCCCAAAAAACAATCAGCCATTGAAAACCCTATAAATTCCAGGGAAGCACTGACAATAGTGCTGGGCATGGCACGGTGTCAGGTAGTGTTTCATCTATTGCACATAGGGTCACTCTGAGTTGTCCTTGACTTGAGGGTACCTAATAACAACAACAACAACATTCTTTCACTTAATAAACTATTATTGAGTGTCTACTGAAGTCATCTACTTTTGTAAGCACTGGAAGCACATATATTAATAAAATAGGAGATTCCTACATTCCCGAATATACATTCTACTAGTATTGCCATATACATATCTGTTTTTTATGGTATATAGAACTTTTCCCCCAATGCACCTCTGCCCTGGTCCTATGCACATCTTTATCATATCCTCTCCTTTTCAAATTGTCTGTTGGCCTGTCATTGTACATCCCAATAAACCATATGGATTAGAATCTATTTGTCTTATCTCCCAAATATAGAAAGTTGACCAGTATAAGGTAGAACCTTGTTCTAAAATTTATAAATGAAGTAATAAATATTTATTGAAACTATGCCCCCATGATCTATACTGGATAAGTACTATTTAGGATAATTGTGAAAAACCTGAGCACTGCTGAGTTGAGTGGAATGTGAGCAAATGTGTAGTGTGAGCATAACCAGGTAAGTTCTCTAAGAGATCTTTAAAAGCACACAAAGTAACCTAACATCACAACTGGGCAAGGTCTATGATGGCTTCACGTCAGGTGCCATCGAGTCGGTATCCGACTCATAGAGACCCTCATAGGGTTTTCAATGGCTGTTTCGGAATTGCCTTGGGAGTGGATTACCAGGTCCTTCTCCCATTTTTGTGGTACTGGGAATTGAACTTGGGCTAGGTCAATTTATCTAGACAGTGAGGCTAGGTAAAGTTTTGATAAATAAATAAGAGGAAAAGTTAAAGTGGCCCCCATAGAAGGGAAGACAACACTAGACTAGAAAACAGCATGTGCAGAACCTAGGAACATGGCAAAGCAGAGCATTTATTGGGAATGGAAAAAATGCTGCAAGGTGAGAAGGCAGGAAAGAAGGGTTTTAAGGAAAGCCAGGCAGGGAAGGAGGAAAGAGGTTTGACAGATTGCTCCTGCTATTCTTCCTCTATAGTTAAGGGGGTGGCTTATTTTGTTTTCCTTCTCTAGTTTTTCCTTGTCTGTTTCATTTCCTCCAAGATTTTCTCTTTGGCTTAAATTTACTACAGTTTGAGTGAATGAGTAGATGTGTTAGGTTGTCACTGTTGTTCTTTGTAAATGTATCCTTCTTAGTATTCTGTGGACTTTCTGGGTGTGTGGTGTGGTGTCTGTAATTAATATTTATGAAGTTCTTAGCCCTTATTACTTTAAATATTTCTTTTGCTCTAACCTCACTTTTTTGTCTTTCTAATATTCCAACTATGAATGTGTCATATCTGTTGAAATTGTAGTGCAATTCTTAGACTATTTTGTTTTGTTGTTGTCTGTGTATTTTCTCCTGCTTTAATTTCACTTTGGGAGGTTTCTACATAACCTATATAGAAACTTACTCTTCCCTTAGCCATACTGAGTTTCTTTTTGAGTCCATTAAATACATTTTCTCTCTCTCCCCACCATCACATTTTTTATTTCTGATTCCTATTGATTATTTCTTAGCAGTACATCTCTATACCTATATTATCCATCTCTTGTATGTTGCTTACTTTTTCCATTGTTGTTGTTAGGTGCTGTCCAGTTGGGTCCAACTCATAGTGACCCTCACAGAGTTTTCAATGGCTGATTGTTTCAAGATTGCTTCGGGGGTGGATTGCCACATCCTTCTCCTGTCTTTGCAGTGCTGGGGACTGAACCTGGGTCCTCAAAGAGTATGGAGCAGCACCCTACCAAGTTAGTTAAACCCCAGTCCACTCTTTCCATTAGAGCCACTAAAATACTAGTGATTGTGATTAAATAGTTTATATCCCCTGTCCAGTAATTCCAACATCTATATCATGGTTCTAATATTCGCTCTGTCTCTTCTGACTGTTTTAGTTTTTATTTTCCTTTGTCACATTGCAAATTTTTGTTGAAAATTGAACACGTTGATTTGGATAATATGAACTGAGATAAATAGACCTGTAGTGTACAATCTATGCTAATCTTGCTAAAGGGTTCAGTTTAACATATGCTGTGTTTAACACTTGCTATAGTTATAGGTGTCATAGGAGTTGAATTCCTTTTAGCATTTTTCTTGTTATCGCTCCTGTCTAGACTTTTTACTTCCTTTCAGACTTCTTATCCCAAAGAATCTGTGTCTTGTACTTCTTTCTGCCTTAAGCTACTGCTATCTTATTGGAGCCCAGTGATTGGGGAGGTGACAAGGCATATAGGAAGGAATGTTTTTATAATTTTCTGAGTAAATTTCAGTCTTCTAGTGTGCCAGTGTCTCAGGCTATAGCTTTATAACTATTTCCCCATTCCCCTACAGCCTTATCAAGCTATAGCATTCCTAAAATATACCCTAGAAGCCCTGCTTCTATTAACAATGAGTTTAGTCTCCTCACACCAAGTTAGGTGAGGCAATAAAGCTAAAGGTGCTGAATGGGGAGGGATGGCTTTCTATCAGCACATGTAAGCCCCTGGCCAAGTCTTTTCCCAGGAAATAGGTGTTTATTAAGAGAAGAATCTGGGCATATTTCAGAAGTTTGACTCTTCCCTAGATCATACATAGGTAAAGATAGCAAGAGGAGGGAGTTACAACAGGTTAGCCCAAGGAGACTTCATGGAAGTTTTGCATTATCCATGGTAAGGGCTTTAGGAAATGTGCAGAATGGGCTGGAGGAAGGTAAAGCTAGAGAAAGGGCCACCACGGAAACCTTTTACTCTATGCCAAGATGATGAGTGTCACGGAAGTCTCAAATTTTAAACACTCACAACTAACTCTACAGTCTAAAGCAAAACTGATCTATGCAAAACATCTTCCATAACTTTCTACTGTAGGGAATAACATCTCATAATCTAGACACTCAAATGGAAATCTAGGAGTGTTTTGTAATGCTAAATTTCATTCAGAGTCACTATTTCTTATATATTTTTCCTCTCTAGTATCTCTAAGGTCTGTAATACCCTCTCCAGGAAGATGCATCCTCCTACTTCAAGCCTTCATTGTTTTTCACCTGGATAATGTCAATTATTTCTTATGTAGTCACATTGTGGGAGAAGGACCCCACAACCCACTCCCAAAAATCAATCCACCTTTGAAATCCCTACGAAAAGCAGTGAAGCACTCATAATAGAAATTCCCCTGCCGCACATAGGGTCGCTATGAGTCAGATACCAACCCGATGGCACCTAACAATAATAATCAGCCTCTGTCTATTCATATCCAATGGCAAAGTATTTAATGCAATACTTCCAATAATATTCTTTCTCAACTAAAATGTGCTTATTTTATTCCCTCTATGGCACTTAACAACATCCTTTTACTCTCTTGCTTAAACTCCCTTCAAATAGTTTCCAGTGCCCTTAGCATGACATGTAAGGCTGCATATGGACTGGATTCTATATAACCATGCTTAAAACAAAATGAATCCCATGACTGAGATGCACCAGTCAATAACTTGTTCCTCACATATTCCATGTTGCTTTTGATAATTGGGCACCCTGTGCTTAGAATCTGGCCTGTTCCATTATGCTAATATGCACAGCTTGACATGACCCTCCTTTTCTGTGGGCTTCTGTTTTCCTCAGAAACACTTGCTTCTCATTTTTTTGTCATTATCTTATTTTGGAATGTTTGTGTCCAAGTTGATGTGATCCTTTACTTCATTTGTTTGTTTACATGCTTGTCCATACTTTGAGCAGGTTGTGGGCATGTCCTTTTTTTAAAATGATGTCTCCCCTTTTAGATTCCAGCAAAGATTCATTATCAGTTGGTTCAGTGAATAAAAAAAAATTGATTTTTAAAAATTGTGAGCTGTAATACTCAGGGACAACACTTACTAGATTCTGTAATAAAGGATGGACAAGTTAAGAATATAACAAGCTTTAGAATGAAACAGAGGTTTAATCACATCAAAACATAGGTATAATTTTGAAATTTTATAAACTGATGACTACATATAAATCCCAAATTCTTACATTATCCCAAACAGAATAAAAAGCATCAACTGTGCTCAGGAGCACTTACTATATATATGGTGTGATTAAAAAATATGATGAATGGTGCTACTGTGTGCCATCCAACAGAAGACTGAGATCTTCACTATAGAAATCAGCAAGTGCCACAACAAACCTTAGTAACAGTGTGTGACAAGTTTCAGCTTGTTCGGTGCAGCCAGTCAGGTGTGAGCTAGGGTTGAGAGAAGCTGTGTTTTAAAGTGGCCCTAAATCATGAATGACTAACAACCCTTCTGGCACAGCAATTTCTGTCCAATAAAAACATTAGTGTGTCTTCATCCACCTTATTCACTGGATCCGGCACTGTGCAACTTCTGGTAGTTTCCCTACGTCAAGATGACCATGAAAGGTAAATGTTTTTAATCCATTCAGTACATAGAGGCAGCCATAACAATGCAACTGAAGATGCTCATGAAAGAGGACTTTCAGAACTACGTTAGAAAGTAGCAAGGATGATGGAATAACTTTGTTAAAAGTCACAGGGATTATTTTGAGGGTGATCAATGGTAGCATGTTTTTCACTGTGATTTTTAAAATTTAAACATTCACCTTATCTTTGAATCATACCTTGTGTAACAGTTCCTGTTCTAAGATGTTTTCATGCATTTGTGTAATCCTCATAACTCTGTGAGTTGGGTATTATATCTTCATTTACACACAAGGAAATTCAAACTATATGAGATTTAGAACCTTACTGAAGTTCATACTGTTAGCAAGTAGTAGAGGTGAGATACAAACCCAGTCAGCCTGATTCAAAACTCCACACTCTTTACCACTAAATTATAAATGGAATTTTCTTTCAAAGTCACTTATATTACTGCATAATATCTTTTTCAATATAATTAGTCTAACCATTATGTTTTACCCATGTACCCTCTAAGATCTTTATATATTTCAAAGCTATACCATGCATTAAAGTGTTTAAATTGCTAGAGAAATGGTTATGCCTAGAGAAAAATGACACTAACATCAAGCAGGAGTTTGGATTCTGCTTCTGTCATAGCAGCTATGTGACCTTGCTAAGCTTCAGGCCCTTCCCTCACCCACAAAATGGAAATGATATTTTTCTGGATTGTTGAGAGGATAAAGCATGAACATATATGACTGGTATATACAGTTACCTAACACATAAAATTCTCTCTCTCCCTCTCTCTCTCTCTCTCTCTCTCCCCTCCCTCCCTCCCTCTTTCCATTTCTCTCTCTCTCTCCTTTCTTTTCTCTCTTTTTCTCTTCTTTCTGAGCCTCAGTCACTTCATCTGTAAAATGGAATTACAATATGCATTTTATAGATTTTCAATCATTAAATGACATATGCAAATGCTCTGTGCAGAACTTAACTAATTCAGAGTTCTATAGCTTTCTCATTCTAAGTTCATTAACCACACTCCCCCCCCCCGAAAAAAATAAATTGTAGATTAAGATGCTAAGAATCCAAAGGAAAGATGCAAGAGTCCCATCTAGTGGCAGTTTAAGAAAAATCAAAGGGATGCTTAGAGATTAAAGCACTTAAATGGCTGCCAAGAAAGCCTCAGGCAATTTTGTTTTAGATATTCCTTTCCCACCATGAGAAAGAACTTAATGTGGCTCATAAAGAGAGAGAGAGAGAGAAAGAGAGAGAGAGAGAGAGAGCCTTGAACTGGATTCCTCTTTATTCTTCCATTGTTTCAACAAAGCCCAGAATCTTTTTAAATGAATGCACATAATTCCAGTCTCATTAAACCTATCATCTTCATAACTGAGAAAACTACTCTATTCCTAGATTTCTAAAAGGAAATGATTCTAGCCCTTAATGAGGCAGAATTTGATAGGCTGTTGTCCATTATGAATTTGGCCCAATCTCTTGCAAGAATAATGTATTAACTCATAACCTATAACATTTGAGAGGTGATTCCCAAGAAGTTTGGGATGGTTCACATCTAATCTCAAAGGAAATCAGGAATGAGCAGGAGGTTCTGCACAAAGGTAACATCCAATCTAAGAAAGACCAAATATGGATGCTTCAGGTGCCTGCACCATTGCTTCTTTATCCAATAAGGTCCAATCTGGTGAGACTACTGCTAAGTGTCAACAATAATATTCTGATTTCATGAGTTTAAAATAAAATTATATTTTTGATATGATGCCTATAAGACAATAAAAGAATAGGAAATCCCAGAAAGCCTTCACTTGTATAAACTTCCCATTACTATCAAATCCTTTTCTATTTCAATTGTGTAAATTGCATTGCCATAAAATGCAGGGTGACTGTTCAAACGCTAATAGATTTAATGATTTCCTATAACTCCCTCAGGTGATTTAACTGGGGAGCTATTATGTTATTTGTGATGAATAATGCAATTTCAGAAAATTTTTATCACAAAAAGTCAACCAAGTAGAAATCATTTCTTTGAAAGGATATGAGCATATATGAAAATAAATACTTTTATTTTAAGCATTAAAAGGCTAATAATAAATATACTTTTAAAATTTTGTTGTGAGAGTAAATATTTCACTGTTATGTAATGACCTAAACCTGTAAACATAGTACAATAATCAAAGTAGAGAAGCTATTTTTTTCTACATTATGATTTCAAAACTTAAGGGAAGAAAGAAATACTACATTTACAAAAAAAATCAAATTAAACAAGAACAATAAGCCTTCTTAGACATCTGTAATCTCCCTCATATACTTCATAAAATTATGACATTTTCATGGATGAGTTCCAAGATAAAGTATATTATAAAGAAATGAATTTATAGAATGTAGTCAAAAGCAGTAATCAAATTATTCACCTCAAATTACACTGAAGTTTCTTGTGACAAGGTGATCCTATTATAAATAGCTATACTGTTAAAGACCTGGATTAACTAGGTTAATTTTGCTGAAAAATGCAGAATATGGCAATTGGGTAGGGCAGGATTTTGAAAGCCATTTTATCATATCAGTTGCTGTCCCATAATCTGATAGTCCTCAACTTCTGCTATGGGTCACAGTATCCAAAAAACCCTCAAAATGTATCCACTGACAGCTAACAGTTAACTAGGAAAATTCAGAGCTAAGCATTTGCCTCTGATCTACATTTAGTAGACCTGACTCTCAAAAAGAAATTACCCATATAAAGCAATCATCCATAATATTTATGACTTCAGTCTCTTTTAAAAAAGAAGGAAAAAGGAAAAAATAGTTTGCTGGGATGATGGAGTAGAAAGAATGAAGGCATTAAAACTGGGAAATTCTAAGGTTGAACTCTTTCTTTGATACTGACCTGCTGTTTGATAATGAGTAGTCCCTGAACAGCACTGTCTCTCAATGTTCTTGTTGTTAAAAGTAAGTAACATTACTTTCCTAATAGGGTATGTTTCTTTGCATAATTAAATAACAAGTGAGTTTTATGTGCTTAACCCAGTGTATGGTGTATAGAAGGTGCTCACTGTTATATTTTTTTCTTATTATCATTACATAGATTTCAGTGCTACAAATAGGAGTGGGTTACCTAATGTTATGTCTTAAGTGATCATAACTGTATTGAAATAAAATTTCCGTTCCTTGTCAAGCCCTCAAACTTGATAAAAATGATTACCAACAATACAACAACTTTCAATTACTTTCAATGCTCCCTCATGCCTTACTGTAAAGTATCAGTAATTCATTCATACTGATCAAGCTTAAGCAGACCACCGACATCCCTAAAACAAATTCTCGGCCTGAACCAGAACCAGCAAGCTCTCTAATGTTCTTTGCCACAGGTTATTAATATATTTTGCTTCAGTCACTTTCCTAATTGGCAGTGGGCTGACTGGGATGAGACTCTGACAAGCAGCAGGGAGGAGGGCGGCTGGTGGGCTGGCAGCTTGCATCTGATTAGTATGTGCTGCCTTGTGCCAAAGTCAATTCTAGGATGCCAGGTGTGCCTCCTGTTAGCACTCTGCAGCCCATGCCTTCTGGAAGACGGGGACTGGGAATGAGTTTTGCTGAAATTATTTCAGCTCTGTACAGGCTTTCTACTCATTAGTTTTATAGATTGATACCACCTAGAAGTTTTACTTCCCCTGTCATCTTCTGAATTATTTCTAATTAAAACAATCTACCTCTTCTTCTGGGCTGGGATTTAGCTCAGTTGGTAGAGCACTGCTCTGCAGTCTCTGAGGTCCCGAGTTCAATTCCCAGCACCACAAAAAAAAGGTGGCAGGGGAGAAGGACGTGGCAACCCATTCCCGAGGCAATCCAGAAACCAATCAGCCATTGAAAATCCTGTGAGGGTTGCTATGAGTCAGATGCGACTCAAAGGCACCTAACAACAACAACAACCTCTTCTTCTAAAGTCATCCCAATTCTTTAGACTGGACAGATTGAAGTTGTACTCATGTGACTTTCTGACTTTTTACCTGCTTGACATTGTTTTGCCCTGGGTTGTACAATATCTTTTCCTGTTTCTATATGCCTTGATCCATAGTCTACAAATTGTATGTCCACAGGCACTAGGCAAGAAAACAACCCAGGTAAGGTGAGCAATAGAGTGGTAAGGCTACAGTAACTTAAAGGTTACCCATCCAAAAGGGACTCTGCTATTCACTTTCAGTCAAGGGTTGTCATGCAGGATTATGAGTACCTACCTGTTTCCCTAAATCTTCTGAGTTTTGTTGTTGTTATTGTGGTTGTTAAGTGCCGTCCGACTCATAGCAACCCTACATACAACAGGCAAAACATTATTGTTAGTGCTTGTCTGCTATTCATAAGGTCCACAATGGCTAGTTGTTTTCGGGGAGTGGGTTGCCGTGTCCTTCTCCCAAGCCTATAGCACCTGTGTTCCCAGGCTGTCTCCCATCTAGGTACTAACCAGGCCCCATCCTGCTTAGCTTCTGAGATCTGATGGGATTGGATGCCACAGTGGTATGGCTGTAGGCTCTGATTGTTAGTCAAGGGGAAATATTAGAATATCTACATACACAAATGCATACACAATATGTATGTGTATGTAATCTATTGCTATTTCATCTAGCTAGCTACCTAGCTCCCCCACGTGTCTCAGCTTGTCATGCTGTGGAGGCTTACAGATTGCTATGATGCTGAAAGCTATGCCAATAGTATTTCAGATACCAGTAGAACCACTCATGGTGGACGGGTTTCAGCTGATCTTCCAAACCAGGACAGACTAGGGAGAAGAACTTGGCAGCCCAGTCTTGAAACAATCATTAAAAGCCTTATGGACAGCAGAAAAGCACCATCAAATGAACCCACCTGGCTCAAAGGCATTCAAGAAATGACTGAAGAGTTGTCTCCTCAAAGTAGAGTAGACCTTAATGACAGGAATGTAATAAAACCCCCCAGACCTCCTTTTGCTAATATGACACCACTCAAAATGAGAAGAAACACAGTGGTTGCAACAATGGACGCAAACAAAAAGATCTCCTCCGTCGCATAGGGTTGTTGTTGTTAGGTGCTGTCAAGTAGGTGTCCGAATCATAGTGATTCTATCTACAGTAGGCGAGACAGTATTGTTAATGTTTCTCTGCTATTCATAGGGTTTTCGATGGCTGATTGTTTCTGAGAGTGAGTTGCCGGGTCCTTCTCCCAAGCCTATAGCACCTGTGTTCCCAGGTGGTCTCCCATCCAAGTACTAAGCAGGCCTGCCTCTGCTTAGCTTCTGAGATCTGATGGGATTGGATTCTACAGTGGTATAGCTGCATAGGGTTGGGTAGGGTTTTGTTCTGTTGTACATAGGGTTGTTATGAGTTGGATTCAACTGAATGGCACCTAACAACAACTAGCTAACTAGCTACCTAGTTATCACCATCTTTCATATTCCATATAACTCTACACTATTTTGTAGCTGGCCAGATATAGGAAATGTAAGAACTAACTTTATATATAAAAATGGAAAGAAGTTGAAACTGAATTTTGTGAGCCCAAGCTAAAGGGATTTGAATTCAAGAAAGAAATACACACACACACACATGCGTGCACACACACACACACACACACACACACACACACACACGGATATGTAGCATATTCTATAGTATTCTTGATTCTCACAAAATATTCTAACTTGCTGTTTGTTGAATGTATAAAATCAGATATATACTTACTTTAAAATGAGATTTAAGAAGCCCTTTATTTACATTGTTTCACATACCCTCTTAAGATCCCTGTGAAGTAGATAGCAAGTGCTCTACATCTATTTAAGTGGAAGAAATCTAGGATTTAGGAAGAGGACACAAATTTCTCAAGCTAGGAGCAGAGCCAGAATTGACACAAGCTCCCTTCATTTGTGGTGATGTATTCTTTCTACAATGTAGTAATTCCTCAATAGTGTTACTTGTTTTGTTATTAAAGGAAAATTTCTATATTCTTCACTTCGGGTGATGAGTATCTCTTTACTACACTATGATAATCTCATTATTGAGAGACTTTATGCCCACAAGATGACTGGCTTCCCAAATGTTATAATGGGATGTTCTTTGTTTTTCCTCAGCTAACTTGCTGATCCTGTATAGTATACAGCTACACTCCATATAACAGATATGTAAGCTCATTTCCTATATAGCTGTGCAGAGTACATGCAGGTGCATGTTTTTCACTCACCATTTCTACTGTAAACCAGATATGTCTAACATTAAGTGACTTGTTAGATGTGCTGATGAGGGGAAGGAATTCTTAGGAAGAACTGAATGTTGTGACTTATAAGGAATTTGACTATGATGAGAGAAAAAGGACGAAAGAATGTAAGGACAAGAGAGGGGAGGTAGAAGAGTAGAGACAATATCAGTAAAGGTATAAATGAAACAGACACATTGCTAATGAAATAATTATTTAGTGATTAGAGGCAACATGTGTTATTCATATGTACTGTATGTATAATAAAGGATTTTCACCTTATTCAAAAAAAGCGTTAGGCTTTGTTTTTGCCTTCTGGAAAGTAATCTCTAGGCCCCAAAATGTTATGTTTCATAGGAGTGGCTTTGTTTGCCTAGGGGCCTTGGGGCAACCACAAAGTAATAATGGGGGTTTTGGACCATGCCCTGTAAGCTCATATTTCTAAAGAGATAGAAACTAAGACTAACCTCATAATCAGTTAATTTTGCCCATGTGACAGAGCCTCAGCAAAGACTCTAGGCACCAAGGTACAGGTGAGCTTCCTTGGTTGGCAAGATTCTGTGTCGCCGTAACGTGACACTGTTCAGGACTCCATGGGGACAGGAAAATGGAAGCTCCACATCTGTAACTTTTCCTGGACTCTAGGTGATTCTTCCACAGTTAATATTAATCTGCACCCTGCCCCTGTTATTATAATCACTTGTATAAAAGTTTCAGTGAATTCTAAGTCATTCTAGAAAATTATGAAAACCAAAGGTGGTATTGAGAAGTCCTAGAATTTATAGTTAGTGTCAAGTGATGGCAGTCTTGTGGACTATATTCTCCCTGAAATTCGTAGTTGGCTTATTTTTGCAATACATAGTTTTCATTTTTTTGTCCAATATCCTTTCAGTTTTTTGCAGACAGCACTCTGATTTGCTATAGCTACCTACCAGTTAGGCCTGCAGCTGTAGCCCTGTGGCATCCGATCCCGTCAGATCTCGGAAGCTAAGCAGGGTGGGGCCTGGTTAGTACCTGGATGGGAGACAGCCTGGGAACACCAGAAGCTATAGGCTTGGGAGAAGGACCTGGCAACCCCCTCCCAAAAATCAATCTGCCATTGAAAACCCTATGAACAGCAGAGAAGCACTGACAATAGTGTTTCCCCTGTTGGACAGAGGGTCGCTATGAGTCGGATACTGACTCGACGGCACCCAACAACAACCTACCAGTTGTAAACTTTTAGTCTATGTGGATTTGGTCTTACTAACTCCTGTTGTCCCCACATGTCTGTCAGTTTGCCATGCTGTGGGGGCTTGTGTATTGTTGTGATGCTGAAAGTTATGCCACTGGTATGTCACATAGCATCAGGGTCACCCATGGTGCACAAGTTTCAGGTGAGTTCACAGACTAAGACAGACTATGGAGAAGGACCCAGCAGCCCACTCCTGAACCAATTAGCCATTGAAAACTCTATAAATAGCAGAGCAGCACTGTCTAATATAGTGCCAGAAAATCAGTTCCCCAGGCTGGAAGGCATTCAAGAAACAACTGGAGAAGATTTGCCTCCTCAGAGTAGAGTTGACCTTAATAATGAGAATAGAGTAAAGCCTCTTGGATCTCCTTTTGTTGATGTGACATGACTCAAAATAAGAAGGAACATAGTGTCTGCAACAATGGGTTCAAATATAAAAAGATCATGTGCATGGCATAGTGGTGGCTTCTGTTTTGTTCTGTTGTACATAGGGTCACTAGGAGTCAAATCTGACTCCACAGAATTTGGAGTCAGATTTGACTCCACAGAACCTAACAGAATGTCTGTTGAATTAACAAATGTATGTGTCTACTTATTTATTTATCATCTATATATGTACATATGAATTTATTATGTATTATCTATCTAGGCACTGCCTAACAATATAAAACCATTTTCCATTTACTTATTATCTCATACCTGTACCAGTGTCATTTTAAAATATGTGATAATAGAAAATCCTTCTTCATTTCTTTTCCTTTTAATTTATATCACAATTATGTTTTTTCTTCCATTTGAAGTCATATTGAGCAGAATCATAAGGACATAAGAATATTACCCAAAAAAAGTTTCTCTATGAATTATATTTAAATCTTCATATATTTAAATACAGATTTCAGAGTTAGCACTGTGGCATCCAACCCCATCAGATCTTGGAAGCTAAGCAGGTTTGGACCTGGTTAGTACTTGGATGAGAGACCACCTGGGAATACCAGGTGCTATAGGCTTGGAAGAAGGACCCAGCAACCCACTTCCACATATCAATCTGCCATTGAAAATCCTATGAATAGAAGAGAACTACTGACAATAGTGTTTCACCCATTTTACATAGGGGTCAACATTGAGTTGACACCACCTAACAACAACAGCATGACAATTTTCGTTTGCTACTCTTATAGTGGGTCTGCAGCCATAGCACTCTGGCATCTGATCACTCCTGATCTTGGAAGCTAAACAGCCTTGGCCTGGTTAATCCTGGGATGGAAGACCACGTGGAAATATTAGATACTGAAGGTTAGGGAAAAGGACCTGGCAACCCACTCCCAAAACAATCTACCATTGAAAACTCTATGAATAGCAGAGAAGCACTGACACTGCTGGGCATGCCACAGCATCTGGAAATGTTTCTTTCATTGTGGTTAGGGTCACTGTGAGTCAGATCCAACTTAATGGCACCTAACAACAACAACACTTTTATAGAAAATAGAATCTTTGCTCATTACCCTTTAAATTACCGAACTCATTGCTATTATGTAGGAAACCTATGGATCATGTATGCTAAGTAGTTCTATACACTTAATAAAACAACTTATTAATTTTAAGAATTTATAGTTGTATGATTCTACACCATAGTACACTTTTACAAATATTACAAATAGTAATTTCTTCATACTTATTGGATGGAAATCTCCAGTTATGTACCAGACTCTCTTCTTAGGCCTATCAGTTTAAGATAGAGGAGAGAGCGGGAGAGGGAGAAGGAGAGGGGGAGAGAGAGAGAGAGAGAGATTAAAAAATAAAAATACATGCCCTCCTGAAATTTAAATACTAGAAATTAGACAGAAATAAAATAAAGATATTTTTCTATACAATACTGGAATATAGTATTTGTGATGGAGAAAAATAACAGAGTAGGCCTGGGAAAGCAGAAGAGTCATGATGGGGAAAGAGCCTGCAATTCTAAGCCAGGGTTTTAGGTATGCCTTTTTGCGAATATGACCATCGAGAAGAATCCAGAGGAGGCAAAGGAGAACCACATAGATATCTGGGGAAAGATAGGTCCAAGCAGAGGAAAGAGACAAAGCTGGTAAGTAGATGCTTACCATGTTTGTGAATACAAGGAGCCAGTGTAGATGTCAGGGGAGAGGGGAGAGATGAGAAGGGGAGCAGAAGGTAGACTTGGAAGGGAAGGAAGTTCATGATGTATAAGGATGATTTCCAATAGACCTTTGGCTTTTACTTAGTGTATACTGGTAGGCAAATGAAAAGTTTGGTGCACAAGAATGACATCTGACTTGCATTTTGAAAGGATCACTCTGGAGTAGGTAGAGACACAACCCTAATGAGGTAGCTCTAGAAGATCCAGGGAGGAGAAAAACTGAGGATATTAAGAACAAATTCTCAAGTATATCTGCTTAAAAGTGGAACAAAGCAATAAGTTCCTAGCCAGGGTATTGGTGGAGTCAAAGGAATTTGATTTGAGCACTGGGTAATTAATGCCTTATTTCTCTTTCTATTAGAGATGACTAATAAGAGAAGACATTGATGTCTTTCAGGTGAGAAGGGATGTATTCTAGGGTACAGATAAAAGAGCTGGCAATATGCAGCAGCATGTTTAGACAATGTTGGTGTAGGAGATTGGGAAGATGAAGCTGTGGTATTCTAGGGAGGTCCTCTTTTAACTGCTTCAGTGTCCTCATTTAAGTACAAACCACGGTCATTACAGAGCTAGATGAGAGCAGAATATAAGGACATCTGATGAGTTACTTCCTTCTAAAGTAGTGAACAATTATCCTTTCCCTCAGAGGAATCTTCCTCTGCAACTTTCAGAGTGGATGTGACACATGTACACTGGCTCAGTGAATGGCTTGTGATCCAGTCTTTACCAATAAATAGGTAACTGGCCAGGATGATTATATGAGGCCTGAACACCCTGGGCCATATGTAACCAAAAAGATTCACTTCTGGGATTTTGAGATGAGATGAATGAGATGGCCTTTCTTGGGACACTTATACAAACTCATAATTAGTAAGAACGAAGTAAATAGGCATAAGATAACTTAAATTTAATTCCACTACAACTGAAGAATCTTTGATTATTATTGAACCCACATTGGTAAATTTTCCCTAAACAAAGGAATGTCAAAGATTCTGAAATTGCCTTCACACAAAACTAACCACTGATGATGTGATGTCAAAGAAGCTAGGATTCCTGCCCAGATCGATCTTTGCCAGAAGTTTATAGAGTTCATGGTTACTGCAATAGACCATCTTAAAAGGTAATTACTCTTCTTCAACCTAAAACAAGAGCTGACCATTCTTGACAGGAAGAAGAGAATTAAGTATCAGGCAAGAAACAGCAATAATAATAGCAAATACTTACATAACCTACATAAACTATGTGCCCAGAATTGGATTCAGTTTTTAATACGTTCATGAATGTGAGAGCATACACATGAATATATATCAGGATATTAATTCTCTAAACTACCTTGTAAGGAAAATATCATTACTAACCCAGTTTTATGGAGGGATGAAACTAAAGTACAGAGGGGTATGAAACTTGCCTGAAGTCACCCAGTTTGACAGTAGTAGAACTAGGTCTTTAACTAAGATACTCTGGCTTTAGAACATGTGGCGTTAATCACTTTATGGTCTCCGTAACAACAACTACTTTTCTTAGTGAGGCAAAAACACTAGCTAACAATATAATATGAAGTCAACCCCGATCATAACATTCAATTTACTCAAGATAGCAATTTCTCAGATTTTCTGGTTATAAAATCAAGTTAGGTTGATATATAAAGATTATCAGGAGGGACTTCTGGAAAATCTCATTGTATGGCAAATAGAAAGCTAAATATTTTCTGCCCTGTTTCTTGGTATAAGAATGTAATGATTGGAGCAATAACAGCCTTTTTGTCTTATAAAGCAAAACCACAGATTAAGGATATCAAACCTTACTTCTCCCTGTTTCTTGGTATAATAATGTAATGATTGGAGCAATAACAGCCTTTTTGTCTTATAAAGCAAAACCACAGATTAAGGATATCAAACCAGAAAGACAGAAAGAGACTCAGTGCCTGATGTTCATGGTGCTGCTAGACCAGCCTTGGATTACCTACATGTCAATTCTTGTACAAGGAGAAAACAAAATCTTCATATATTCAAGCCGCTGTATTTTGGTCCTCTGATATAAAAAGTATAATTGAATCAGGAAAATCTATAGAACTAAGAAGAAAAATGATCAATCCAAACATATCTCTTTGGAGCTTTAATTATTCTAAAATTTATGTAAGATATCCAGCTAGTGTCCTTGCATATGCTTTGAACTTTGTATGGAATAAAGCATTTGAACTCCCTGTTCTTTTTCACCCAACACCTACACTCTAGCAGTGTCTGTTATTTAATTTGAATTTTTAATAGAAAAATATGCCTATTATGCACTGAATGTAATATTAGAATGAAAATACAAGGACAAATTGGTATACATTTACGCAACATTCAAAAATGATTTGGATTCATAGAGATAATAATATGCTATTTCTTCACAATTATTTTATTTCTATAAAATTCTGAAGAATACTAAGCAACTGAAAGGACCAGAAGCCACGATTTCACAAAATCAGCTATATCACAAAGTGAGGTTTGTATATTTTGAATGTACTGTTTACTCTCAAGAGCCTTGAAAGTATAACATCCAAGGAACAAGGTTAAAAGTCTAACTGCTTTCTTATATCAGCAACAGAAAGCAAATACCTCATCATAAAGGGAATGATTTTTTGTTTTTTGTTTAAGGATGTTTCACAAGGCTTTACAACAGTAGTGACAAACAGGTGCTCAGTATTTCTTGGTGTTGAATGAATTGGGCATGAACACTGAGAGGAAGTGAAAGGAGGCTTTTATCATCACAAGACACAGTGCAGTCGCTTTGAAATAATGTCTTTGAAAGTCACCAGGCTAGCTCTACACAATTGCAATATAAATGGAATAGACAAAAAAAAAAAAAAGCAAATAGATAAAACTCAGCATAATAGAGGAAAGTTTCTAATATCATGAATGTGAATTCTAATTTCAACTTCTCTGCTTACTCTCTTGTTTGTTCTATTTTCTTATTCTATTCACAGCATGAAGGCCAGAAAGGCCTCAGAGGGTGAAAAATTTAGAGAATGTCTTCTGGGGTGTATCGATTTCTCTACTATAGTAGAGTTGTTTGTTTTGTTTTGTTTTAATTTTTGTGGATTATTCAATGGTTTGGACTAGAGGAATGAGAGATGATTTAATGATTTCTCACCAGGAAGAGAGATTGTAAACCTGACTGTGAATTTAAAGTAAAAAATTAGCAGAGGGCAGAAATTTTGCCTAGGTAACTACTGCCTACCAGACGATGTTCACCCACACAAAGAAGCAGAAAACAGTGAAGGAGGGATGAGAGTATAGAATAAAGAGGCTAGGTAGCTTACAAATCCATTCCAGGTGGGTCTTAGCCTTTTCATATTTCACATATTATCAACACCAAGAAATATATATATAAGAAATATATCAGCACCAAGAAATATATATATATATGTATATGTATACATATATGTGTGTATATATATATGCACTCACACAGAACTATATTTACTACAAGCTTTACACAGACTACCTTCAGATTATGTCAAGAATATTTTCACCATCTAACAGCCTCAATTTACATGAAAATATGACTTTTAGATCCTTAAGCCTATACTGTAAATAATTCATATGTAATATACAGATATAGTACAGATTATTAATTCTATATTTTTTTATATTTATTAACAATCTTTGAAAAAATTTGTACATTTATTATAGTTAAATCTGGCAGACTTGATACTAACACCTTTTGATGATTCAACGTTAAACATGAATTCATGAATTTATTTTACCTTTTATTTGAACAAGTAGTCTTCTTTTTAAATATGCATCTACAAGATCTATGTTATGAAATCTTTGTCTTTATTTACCTCATTGAAATATTTTCCTTACAACCTTTATTGAACAAGCAATGCATCACTTTACTTTATCTAACTTGTCATATATTTAGCATATAAATTTAAGTCTTTTTGGAATATCACCTCTGTCTCAGTATTTCATTTCTGTTTTTCATTGCCATATAGTGCTTAACTAAAAGTTTTTTCTGCATTATTTGTGTTCTGAAAATCATGTAACCTTACTTCCTTATTTGAATGAAATGTTTCTATTATTTTTGGCCATATCAATTTTTCTTTTGTCTTTAATTCAATAATTTGCAAAGTTTGAGCCAGGTATCAGAGAACAGCCCTCTGAATCTAAATGCAGGGAAATAGTTGCTATGCAAATTCAGTGACTTTTTTTCAATTCATTACTTTTCACATTTTATTGCAAAGAAATTCATGTAACATACAACTAGCGATTTTTAAGTGTACAAATTAGTGACACTTTTATATTTGCAATGTTCTGAAACCACCATGTCTCTCTCATTTCAGAACTTTCTCATCCCCTCAGAGGACACTCTGTCTCCCACATCCATCCACTGGCAAACACTAAATCACTTTCTGTCCTTATAGATTCACCTGAAAAGAATCATACAATACGTGATATTTTTGTATGGCTTCTTCCCTTGACTATAAAGATCTCAAGGTTATCCATGATGTTGCATGTATCAGTCCTTGATTCTTTTTATGGATAAACAATATTTCATTATAAATATGGGCTACAATTTTTATACTCATTTGTTGATAGAAATTTTGCTTATTTCCACTTTCTGACTATGAAGAATAATGTAGCTACAAGCATCTGTTTACACATTTCAATGTGAACATATGTGTTTATTACCCTTGTTGATAAGTCAGGAGCTGGAATTTGCTTGGTAATGTGGCCATTCTTTTTTTCACTTTGTGAGGAACTACCAAACTATTATCCTGGGTGCACCATTTTAAATTCCCACCAGAAATATACAAGACTTCCTATCTCTCTATATTCTGCAATTCTTACTATTTTCCTTTTCAAATAAGTATTCCAGCCATCCTAGTGAGTATGAAATGTATCTCACTGCGCTTTGGAGTTGCATTTCCATAATGACCAACAATGTTGCACATCATTTCATGTGCATGTCACTTCTATTTTTTGTAGAAATTTAAAGGTGCTTGATGTTAATTCTTCTATAAATGTTTGGTAGAAATCACCACCAAAGCCATACGTTTCTAGACTTTTCTTCACTGGGAGGTTTTTTTTATTATTCATTAAACTTTTTTACTTATAAATGTGATGATATTTTTAAGTTTTTCAGTCAGATTTATTAATTTCTGTTTTCCTAGGAATGTATCTAGTTCATCAAAATTATCTATTTTTTTGGTGCACAATTGCCATATTGTTTTCTTATAGTCCATTAAATTTGTACAAGGTTGATATAAAAGTCTCCACTGATTTTAGTGTTTGAGTATTTTTCTTTTTTTCTTAGTTTAGCTTAAGGTATGTCAATTTTGTGGGTATTTTCAAAAATCCAAATTTTGGTTTTGTTGAGGCTTGCTGTCGTTTTCTTATTTATTCTTTATTTCATTTATTTCTGCTCTAATCTTTATATTTCCTTCTCTTAAATGGCTCTATGCCCTTAAGGTACAAAGATAAATTATTGATTTGAGATCTTCTTTCTTTGTTAGGCATTTATTGCTATAAGTTTTCCTATGAGCACTGCTTTCATTAAATTCCATAAATTGTGGTATGCTGTGTATTCACTTTCATGTCCCAAAGTATTTTCTGATTTCCTAAGAAATTTATTGCCTGCAGCCTTACCACTGTGGCATCCAATCCCATCAGATATCAGAAAATAAACAGAGTCAAGCCTTGTTAGTACTTGGATGGGAGACCACCTGGTGGAACACAAGGTGCTATAGGCTTGAGAGACAGACCCAGCAAACCACTCCCCCCAAATAATCAGCCATTGAAAACCCTATGAATAGCAGAGAAGCAGTGACAATACTGTTTCACTTGTTGTATGCAGGGTGGCTACGTAGGGACACAGACTCAATGGCACCTAATAACAACAAGAAGTAATTTATTACTTGACTAATTAGTTGTTTGAGTGTCTTGTTCGATTTCCATATGTTAGTGAATTTTTCAGGTTTCAGTGTTATTGATTAGTAGCTTCATTGTAATGTGTTAAAAAGGAGGCTTTGTATTATTTCAATTTCTTCAAACTTACTGAGAATTTTTTTATAGCCTAAAATACCCAGATAATGTTCCATGTGTTCTTGAGACCCAGATAATGTTCCATGTGTACTTGAGAAGAATGTTTCACTGCTTTTGTTGGGTTTTGGTATCTTTCCTCACTATCTGTTTTATATTTTCCTTACTGATCAGCATTTTCACTATTTCCGTATTAGTTTTCTGTAATTGTATCCAGCTTGCAGCCATACCACCCTGGCATCCAATCTCATCAGATCCTGGAAGCTAAGCAATGTCAGGCCTGGCTAGTTCTTGGATAGGTGACTGCCTGGGAATACCAGGTGCTGTAGGCTTGGAAGAAGGATCCAGCAGCCCACTCCTGAAACAATGAATAGCAGGGAAGCACTGGCAATTGTGCTGGACATGGCACACTATTGAGTAGTGTTTCATTCTGTTGTCCACAGTGATCATATTGAGTCGGACCCGATTCTAGGACACCTAACAACAACAACAACAACATAATTGTGTCCATCTCTTTGTTCTTTGTACTCATTTACTACATATTCTTTTAATACTTTTAATATACCTGTCTCTTACAAATGCAATCTTTTAGTGTCATACCTGAATAAGTTTGTGTGGCTTTGTTTTGTTGTACTCTCAATAATGGAAACACATTTATTGATGCTTAGAATTGAACATATTCTTACCTTCCAATTCTGTTTCTTTAGTGAATTTAATTCTGAGGATTTCTCCATTTCTATGAATCAGTTTGTTATTTCTCTACCCAGTTATTTGTTATGCTTTCATCACATATTTTAGAGTACTTACAACATTCTAAGTTCTATGGTAATAACTGTGTAGAAGCCTTCTGTCTCAAGAGACAAGAACACAACAGAATAACTCTAATGGAATGTTGTTGTTATTGTTATTGTTTGGTGCTGTCAAGTCCATATCCGACTCATAGCTACCCTCTGTACAACAGGGGAAACACTATTTTCAGTGCTTCTCTGCTGTTCATAGGGTTTTCAATGGCAGAATGATTTTTGGGAGAGAGTTGCCAGGTCCTTCTCCCAAGCCTACAGCTTCTGGTGTTCCCAGGCGGTCTCCCATCCAGGTACTAACCAGGCCCGACCCTGCTTAGCTTCCGAGATCTGATAGGATCGGATGCCACAGTGCTACAGCTGCAGGCAATGGAATGTAGTTATTGCTATAATATGAATAATCACAAAGCACCATATCACAAAAAAATGGAGAGAAGCTTTTTTTTGAACTCATTAATGCATTAACAGATGAATACCTCAATGCATTAATAGGTCACATCTACCTCTTATTGAAAATTGTGTATCAGAGCCAGGCACTGTGACGCACACTGGTAATCCCAGCAAATCAGGAAATGGATGCAGGAGGATCACAAGTTGGAGACCAGAGGCAGTCTGCATAATTTAGGGAGACCCTGTCTCAAAAAGTAAAAAAAAAAAAAAAAAAAGGGCTGGGGTGCAGCTCAGTGGTACAGCACTTACAAAGCATGCAAGCGCAAGGCCCTGAGTCCAACCCCCAGTACCATGAAAAAAAAAAAAGAAAAAAGAAAGAAAGGAAAGGAAAGAAAAGAAAAGAAAAGAAAAGAACATGGTGTATCGATTCAAATTGAAGCTGGGTGCTGTGACACATACCTGTTATACCAACAATTCAGGAGGCAGAAGGTCATGAGTACAAGACTAGAGGCAGTCTGTGCAACTGAGTGAGATCCTGTATCAAAAAAAAATTGTTTTTAAAGGAACTTGGGATGCAGCTCAGTGGTAGAGCACTTTCCTAGCACGAGCAAGGCCATGGGTAAAACTCCTAGTACTGAAAAAACAATTGAAAACCATATTCCCTTGAAATTTCCTATATTAGTATAAAACATAGGTTTATTGGCTAGACATGGTGTTAGTGTATTGCTTCTTAAATGCAAAGCCTTTAAAGGATCACACATTTAGAGGATTATATTCTTCTACACAATTCAATTGTAGGTTATAAAGATATCAATTTTTGTGTGTGTGTGGTACAGGGGATTGAACCTAGGGTCTCGCACTTGCATGCTCTGCAGGTACTGGATCACTGAGCTGCACCCCCAGCCTATAATTTTACTTTTGTGAGACAGAGTCTCGCTAAATTACACAGACTGCCTCTGGTCTGGAACTTGCAATCCTCCTGCCTCCACCCCCCGAGCCACTGGGATTACAAGCGTGTGCCACCACACCCAGCTTAAAAATATCAATTTCTTTTTCACTGAGTATAAATATTGAGTAAGGCATGTATTTGGAGAATAATCAACTTATGTAGAACCATGTAAACTATTTCAATGGTTCTAGAATTAAATAGAATAGATTGACTATGAGCATGTAATATTAATACAACAAAAACATGGATGACATTGTAATAATAAAAAGTTAATCTTAAATTATGTTTAATTTTATGTGTAAATCCTGATTTAAATTTCATCCTTGAAGTAATTTTATTTTTATCCATAGGTGTGTACATTTTTAAAAGAAAAGTTTTTTTCACTCCCCTCTCCATTCTCTCCTAGTCTCCCTTTTCTCTTAATGAATGTTCTATTTGGTTAATCTTTATAAAATTCTCCAACTAAATCTGGTTTAAAAAATGTTCTGCTGTTAAGGCTGAGGTTGTAGTTCAGTGGTTGAGTACATGTTTAGCATGTGAGAGGTTGTGGGTACAATCTGCTGGTAGGTCAACACCAAAGGAAAAAAAAAAAAACCAGAAGTTTTGCTATTAACCCTCCACAACTTGGATGTAATTTTAACATGTAGTATTATCTCTTGAGGTTATTTACACTTTAAATCATGTTTATAATTAGTGACATAGTCTCTAAGCACATTGTCATTCTAATAAATAATAAAAGGCATTTCTTCAAGATAAGGAAGTTTGTGTTTTGTTAAATGGTCAGGCATAGATTTAGAAATAGGAAAATAACAACAACATACAATGAAGCTCTATTCTACCATAGAGAGGGAGGATACTTTCTTCCTATCCATCCAACTCCTTCCTAAGCATTTTATTTAGGTAATTATTCATCAGAAATGCCTACCTCTTCCATATCTTCAATCTCCTTTTTTTTTTTTCATGGCTCCCTTCCCTTAAAAGAGAGTCGTGGAGGCACCATAGTAGAGTTAAAGAAACTTAGACTTTTGAGTAAGGGTCTGTGTCAAGGGCTCAAACAAGATAACAAAAATTTTACAGTCTCAGCCTTCTCCATAAAGAGAGATATTATAATCTATTTCATGGGCAAAATAGGAAGTAAAGAATTAAGCTGGGCAGAGGCATATCCTAGCAACAAAGGAGCAAGAGGCAGGAGGATCATAGGTTTGAAGCCAGAGGTAGCCTGTAACTTATCAAGACTCTGTCTCAAGAAAAAATTTAAAAATGGGCTAGGAGTGCAGCCCAGTGGTAGAGCACTTGCAAAGTATGTGCAAGAGCCTGGATTCAACCACAAATATCTCAAAAAATAAATAAAAAGGAGCAAAAAATTATGTAACATGCCTAGCATATTCCTTGGCATAAAGTAATTCCCCCTGTTGTTCAAATATCCATGTTAATAATAATATTTAATAATGATTATGAGAATAATAATAATAATGACTCGTGTGTCTCTTCAACTACATTACTCATTCTCCTCTTCAAAATTTGGTTACATACTCAGCTCCCTCCATTTCTCATTCCCATTTCCATCTGCTTCTACTCCAAAGCATCTTTTCCCATTTAATTTGTTAGCATTAGTAACCTTTACTGGTTAAATTCAGTCACTGCATTTTGGAATTATATCTATGGTATACACACTGTCTTCTCTTGACCACAAATCCAATCTGTAAACTATTCTAGTCCACATCTGATTGTGTAGCCCTCTAAAACTGTTAAAAGAGGACAGAATTGAGTCAAGAATATACAGTATACATCCATATATCCAAAATGGCTCTCAGTATGTACATGCGTATAGTATTGAAATTTGGTTATCTAGATTTTCTTCCTAACTTTATGATCATTTCAATCAGTTTTTTCATCTTCTAAATCCTGCCATTTTAATATTTTTAAGGATTCTATATCTGATCTCACATTAACTCACCTACTCTTCCGGGAAGATAAGTTCTAGATATGTAAGTTCTATTATCTGGTAACTAATGATTCCCATAGTTATCAATGTTGTTGTTGTTGTTAGGTGCCATGGAGTTGGGTCTGACTCATAGCATGCCTCATAGGATTTTTTAATGGCTGATGGTTTGGGGCTTGGCTTTTGGTGGGGGAAGTGGACTGCCACATCCTTCTCTCATTTTTGCAGTGCTGGAGATCAAACGTGGGTCCTCAGAAGCATGGAGCCTCGCTCTACCAACTGAGCTAAACCCCAGTCCATAGTTACCAATACCTGCTAGTATTCTTTTAGGTTCTACACACTTATTTCTATTGGTCAACTGGTCATCAAATTGATAGAATAAGGAACTTCAAAATCCAAATTCACATGCATCAAACTGCATTCATTTTCACATCTTTTCCACTCTCCTCCCTGTGCTTTTATTAATGGCAACATTGTTCTCTTAAGGTGTCCAAGAAAAAGAAACTTAAACATTACCCTAAATTATTCTTTTTCTGGAGTATATGTTGACCAAATCTGTTATCTCTCTCTCTCTGAAGCATCCTTTCATCCCACTCCCTTTTCCTTGTTGCCTCTGTCTTTCTTAAGAATAACAAACATCATCTCATCTGGACTATTTCAGGAGCCTCCTAACTTTACTCTCTTCCATCTTCCAATTCACCTTCCACAAAGATACTATATCTTTCTAAAGTACAGATAAGATCCTATTAATAGTAAGAATAGCTTTAGTTAGCCAAGATAAATAAGTTCAAGAGCTCTACTGTAGCATGTTGCCTATAGTAAACAATACTGTGTAGTATACTCCAAATTTACTAAAAGTGTGGAATTTATGTTCAATGTTCTTCCCTTGTGTATTCGCAAGGAAGCAAGAGAAAACCAGGAGGTGATGGGTATGTCTGTGGCCTTGATGATGGTGAAAGTTTCATAATTATATACCAATCCCAACTCCAATGTTCCTATTAAATGTATATCACTTTTACATATCAATCACACTTCAATAAAGTAGTTATAGAAAGAAATAGCTAATAATTACATTATTTTTGTTGTTAGGGTGGCATCAATTCAGGTCCGACTCATAGCAACCTTATATATATACCTATTCATAGGATTTTCAATGGCTGATTATTTTGGGATTGCTTCGGGACTGGACTGCCACATCCTTCTCCCATTGTTACAGTGCTGGGGATTGAACCTAGGGCCTCACAGAGTGCAGAGCAGCACTCTACCAACTGAGCTAAACCTTACTCATTAAATAATAAGCATTGTTCTGCAAGCTTTACAGATATGACCCCAAAACACTATGTGTGTTAGGTGCCATTCAATCATAGTGACCCTATGTACAACAGAACGAAACACTCCCCAACACTGTCCCATGCTCACTACTATGTCAGTGCTTCTCTGCTATTCATAGAACTTTTGATGGGTGATTCTTTTGGGATTGTTTCAAGAGTGGGCTGCCAAGTCCTCCCATTTTTTGCAGTGCTAGGGGTCAAACCCAGGGCCTCAGAGTACACAGAGCAAGCACTCTACCAACAGAGCTAAACTCCATTGCCTCAAAACACTATAGTGGCTTGCATATGTTCTGAGCTAAAGGTACATTCTGTTAACATGACCTACAAAGCCCTTCTCATCTAGGCCTCAAACTATATTTCTATCTGTTCCTACACTGACACTGAAATATCTCACTATCACTAAACATACCATGTTCTTTCTTCCTGCAATGTCACTGCAGTCTAATTTGGGGGTAGGGCTAGGATTCCTGCCCATCTCATACCTCTAGGAAACTATTTCTCTTCCTTCAAGACTTAATTGAAATATTAAATCAGATACTTGATTAGTTCTCCTAGGGAGTATGCATGTTGCTATTTTCTATACCAATTTGTATATGCCTCTTCTGCAATGACTTTGTTTTACATTATCATTATCCTTTCTGTTTATTTTGCTGCCATCCACTATAACAAGCTATTTGAATGCAGAGACTATATTTTATGTGTATTTGTATCTCTAGGCCCCAGTGCAATATCTGACAAAGTAAGTTCTAAATAAAACTGTCCTAAATGAATGAGTGAACCAAAACCACAAAAATAATCTATTTTTTTATAAAATGTGCTCGGTCTAATTCATATATCCCTAAAATGTAACCCAATTCCCTTGCATGACTTTACTCAAGAGGTAAACTTTGATATTAATATACTAATGAAATGAATGACTCTTATTTAAAATACAAAGAGCATATTTCTTCATTCCAAAACAAAATTTAAATAGACCTAGAAATATGGTATTCTATGCTGTAAATTTGAAATAAGATTAAAATATGGTTTTAGTTAACAAAATCAGACACATGAAGGGAAGTGAATGAGGTCTCAATCCCTTCTCTTTCTAACTTAAAATATTTACATCATCTTTTTCATCTAAAAACAAAATAAAAAACATAAGAAGGCTAGAAATATGGTACTGTTAGACTCTGAATTAAAATGTATAAGAAAAGTCTGTTTTTACTAATGTGGAGATAAAAACTAAAAAGCAATGTGATTTAACAGAAAAGAGACTAAATGTATTTTCAGGATGTTTGAGTACAGTTTATGTCCTTTATTAACAGCATGGCACTGACTATGTTGACATCTCTGGGCCTTAATTTCCTCATCTGTAAACAGAAAACAATACTATCTTCTCCATATCACAAAGCATTGGTGCAAGAATCGAGAAAGAGAACACTCTTGAAAGAATGCTCTGAAACATAATGTGCTGTGCTAAGACTCATGAGAGCTGGGATTTAGCTCAGTTGGTAGAGCACTGCTCTGCAGTCTCTGAGGTCCTGAGTTCAATTCCCAGCATCGCAAAAATGGGAGAAGGACCTGGCAATCCACTCCCAAGACAATCCCGAAACAGTCAGCCATTGAAAACCCTATGAGGGTTGCTATGAGTCGGATACCGACTCGACGGCACCTAACAACAACAACAAGACTCATGCAGTCATTCACTTACCAAACACAGTTCTTGCAGGCACCGATTCTCTGTTAAGCCAGAATGATACTTGGGAGAGAATGACAGTCATGATGCAAGGCAGATAGGTCTGAATCACAAAATACCCAATTTTTCTTTTCAAGTGGAAATGAGCTGTCATTACAGTGTATTCACCTGGAAGAAAAATTGAAGAAGCTTAAGGAACTATAATACTCAATAGTTGGAACATTTTGGAAATAGACAAGATTAGAGAAAGAATGGTCCCTGATAAAAAAAAGAAATGAAATTATCATATACATATCATGAAAACTATACCAACTTGCAATGCCTCATTAGCATAACAAGAGTATTTAAAAGGGAATTTTCATAGTGTCAGGAAACTTGAATTGTACATCCCATGATACAATATTGCATTCATTTTTCTCTTAAGGTCATGCCTACTGATCAACAGGATTTGGATTTCATAAAGGCTCTCTGCTAGTGGGTCAGGTCCCTTAACCCCACTAGTACAAACTTCAAATTTCTGCTGTGATTGATCTAACTCTGTCCTCTCTGGCTCTTCAAAGTGTTGACCTCTAGCTTCATCTCCAAAATTGGTCTTCTGGCCAGATTTTACTCTTTTAACCTTGTCACCAATTCTGAATTTCTCTCTGCTGTATGCCTGCTCTAATTTGCTTTAGTCGGTTCCATTTAATCCTCGTATCTACCTTCTTTTCTTCTCTCAGGGTTTTAATTATTGCCAGATGTAAGATAATTAGTCTACACAGCTGCTTTTTTCTTAGATGAGAATGCCCTTTGAGAGGAAATCAGCTTTTCCACACAGGCCAGTAGTAATTATCCAGAAATCAAGAGTTGAATAATCATAAATTATCGAGAATAGGAGGAAAAGAATTAGAAAACTAGGGAAAGTGTAATCACTAGTTTGAAGATAAGTGTTAAAATTGACTGATCTAAAAAGACAGATACCTTTTGAATATGTAGTATATTTTAGGTCAGTGTTTCTGAAACTGAAATGCACATATCAATCTCCTTGAAATCCTGCAAAAATGTAGATACTGATTACATATTTTGGACATGTAGTCAGGAGAGATCAATGCCTGGAGAAGGGGATCATGTTTGGTAGAGTGGCAGGTCAACAACAAAAAAAAGGAAAACCCTCCACCAGGTGGATTGACACAGTGTCTGCAACAATGGGCTTAAATATCAGTAAGATCATGTGCCTAGCACAGAATCAAGAAGTGTTTCAATCTGCAGTACATAGGGTTGCTATGAGTAGGACTCAACTCGATGGCACCTAACAACAACAACAACATACACTAAGATTCCAAAAGTCTAGAAAGTACCCAAGCTCTCAAGCTTCTGTGCCGCTTATTTGTGGACCTCAAGAGCAAAAGACTTTTTTAGGTAATCTAACACAGTTTCAATTATTCTAACCTATTAGTTTTCGTAGGCACTAGATTTAGACTCAATTTACTAACCTGTACTGGATTTTATTGTCTCCTTCCCAATTGATTGGCCAAGCAGGTCATACTGATTTAATCTAGAGCCATCAGGAGCAACCTGTACTGAATCAGATGCATTGTAAGTCCAAATATATGTGACCTCTGAGGTTGTATATGCATCTGTTGGAGATCAGAAAAAAATATTTTAAGCACCTTAATAAGAATCACCAATGGCATGCAATATCGAAGGTTATATATTTCATAAAATCACTACTAAAAACCTTATAAAGATCACATTTTAGTGCAAAACTATGTCCATTGAATTTACAACTTTAATATGAAGAGTATGAAGCAGACCAAGACAGATAAGCACAAACATGAGTGTATATTATAGCAACCACTTTGAGAGGTAAAAAGCAAATTTCCCTTCAGAGCCCACAAAAATCCCTGGACTCCAAGATGTTTAAAACATCCTGCTTAGTCTCAAGGTAGCATATGAAGATATTATAAACAAGTAGTAAATACCCATAGTTGAGTCAAGCAGTTTATTTAGAAATAGTGACCATTGATGAAATAAAAAAAACTCAAATTCATAATGCTTTCAGAGTATGAAAGCAATTTAGTTAAGAATTATGTGACTTAGCTATCATGATATAATGTATTTGATTAGAAGAATAAGTAATAATTGTATAACAGGTAAAATAAATCAGAACACTGTACTATTCCACTAAGTAGCAAATCTTTTAAAAAACATTCATTTTTAATTAGGGCACACAAATATTAGACTATATTCACATTGCAAGCCAGTTACGCTATGGATTAGCACAGGAAACACATAAAGACTAGGTATAACTTAATGGTTTAATTGGGCAGGTAAGCAAAATCTAGCAGAAGTGAGATGTCTCTAAACTGCAGTGCAGATGACACATGTGGTCTTAAGCCTTTCTGTGCACTGGCATTTCCTTTGCCCTTGTGTGTCCTGTTGGGGAACAGCTGACCTCTCTGTGGAGGAGTCTGTCCACAATTGAAAAGGCAGATAATTCCTGCTGTACTGTGGAACTTTTGAAGTACTTCTATTTCTCACATGAACATACAGAAATATTAATTACTCCTGGATCTTGAACTTGATCTAAGGTCTGTGATCATAAATTAATTTTCATTCAAGTATCAATAATAACATAGTGACTTTATGAATTTGTCTTATTTCCTATATGGTCTTTTAATGACATATTTCAATGTTGTCTACTTTTCTGAATATTACTAACAACATCAGTGTAATACTGTTTTCACTATACATGAATTCACTTACATCCAAAAGTAAATTATATTATGTGAAGGAATTTTTAAAGTGTGATCCTAAAAAACTGTGTAGATTAATAAACATATTTACATATGTGAATGTATATACTTTTATAGTAGATAAATATTTATGTAATATTAGTGTATGAATGAATTCTAGTTATTCTAAGGTCTAAATTTCTTATTAACTAATTTCAATCAGTTAATTGCAAATGATTCTCCTGAGAAGATTAAATAATAACTTAGTCATGCAGTTAACTAGCAATTCACTTGCAGATCAACTGGCTTGTTTTGTTTTCCCCCATGAACAAATATTCCAGCCATCTCTTTAACAAAATTTCAAATGCCACACAATTCAACAAATCAAAAAGATACATTGCAAATGTCACTTTACATCAGAAGGCCTTCATGATACTCCATAGGTGTGAATCTTGATAAGTTATGAAGGTAGTTTTTAAGGTAATTGCAATTACACTCTGAATTTTGAATTCGCTTTTAAATATAAATAAGAGAAATAAAAGTCTTTTAGTGATAATATTTTTTTAAGATAGGCAGGAACCATATGATTCATTTCTACAAGTAGTTCTCAGTTCATGTTAGATTAATAAATAAACCCAATATTTTAATTATGTTATTCACTGACATAAAAGATGGCTATCTGAAGATTCAAAATATATATTAGAAAATGACCAATCCTTTGCGTGTCTATTTAAAACGCAGTTATTTTATGTCATTGGTTATGAATCTACTGCACTTCACTTTTTAGATTTTTGGGTCTGATAAGAAGACATGCAATAAAAAATCATGTGATGCAGACTACAGGTAATCCCTGGTGCATGAACACACAAGTAAACCAAGAAGCTATTATAATCTTAATAAAGTAGGAAAAGAAAGGACAATTTACCTTATAAAATTCATTATCAATTCCACCTCTAAATTAGAATGTTATTAAATAACTTTATTTAACTTCTTTAAATAACCCATGTTTGAATCCTATCTTGCATTGTTGTTGTTGTTGTTAGGTGCCGTCGAGTCGGTATCAGACTCATAGTGACCCTCATAGGGTTTTCAATGGCTGACTATTTCGGGATTGCCTTGGGAGTGGATTGCCAGGCCCTTCTCCCATTATCTTGCATTACACAGATGCATATAGACTGATTCTTAATATTTGGTAACCAGGAAAAATACTCTGCAATGATTTCTGCCTCAATTTTTATTCTAGAAGATAATTCTTAATTTATTTTAGGCTAATACACAGAATAACTCTAGACTTCCATTCGAGACATTTTAAATCAAGTGAAACCAAGAAAAATATAAAGATGTAAGTCAACAGGTGTAAAAAAAGACTGAATTTAACATACAGAAAGGAAGCTTCTTTTATTTAAAGACAATAATAGAGTTTCAGAAATTTAATTGTTTTTCAGATTGGGAAGGATTATAAAGATTGTTTTTGAGATTGGGAAGGATTATAAGAGAGGACGAACTGAGTAGAAAAAAAGTCAGCTGCTTCTGCCAAACTTTGCTGTGCCAACATGTTAAGATTTGGCTTGATTTGTTGGTTTGTCACTTCATCTTGCTATCTAGCCTAGTAAAGTTTATGCATCAAGAAGTTACTATAGGCAATGATAAAAGGGTATGCAAACTATTTATGCAATATGTTAGAACATGAATGTAAAGAAAGCAAAATAAATTATAATTACTTAAACAGAGAATGCTTAACAGAAACTTTCTGTGTTGACCATATGATTTCTGGATATAGAAAACTATAATATCAACCATACAATATCCCACTAAACTGCAGCTGTACTGTACAGGGATTTTGAATTTCATGTAACATATTTTCAAGCAAGTTTATTTCATTTTCAGTATTGAGATATTACTTATATTTGATGTCATAATACCAACCCTCATTTACTGACAATTGCTTTTCCTTCTTATATCATTATGAATTGTTGGATAAATTCTTTGTTTGGTATCAAGTCTTTTCAAGTTTAATGGCACCTATGCGGGCAAATGAATTTCTCTCTGCTGTATCTGCTGTGGTTTTCACAGCATCATGTTTATGTCATATAACAAGACTGACTACCTTAAATAATGTTGGAAAAAAATGTCAGTATTGAAGTGGTTTCCCTGACAATAAAGAAAGACTTTATGGTTAAACAAAGAGGAGACTGTCAAAGATAATTGAGAGGACACTTTTTGTAAGGATGCACAAAATAAACAAGATTGAACCTCTCACTCAACAAAATTATGGTCATCAAAATAGAGGGTTTGCATTCATATTATCCATTATCCTTTCCTTTTCTTTCACTTGACACAGACTGTGAGGGGAAGGCAATCTCTTCAGTCATACATATTGTTAATCAGGTGAGAGTTCTGAATTTCTATTCAGTGGGGTGGGAGAGGTCAAAATCTGCCCAGAATGGACAAAGATGGGAGTGCCAGAAATAGCAGAGTTTCTAAAAAGGTCAGGCGAGAGAACACGCTAACACAGGATGGAAGCTCCTAAGCTGGGTTCATGACTTTAATTCTGAATCGTGGGCCTTGGGAGATGATTTGACCTTACCCCTCTTCCATTATTCCTAGAGTATGCATGTTTCTGCTTGACATACAAGATATAACCCAGTGGCCTAAAGAATGGCCAGAAGCACAGAGCCTTTTAGGAAATATTCTGTGCACACAGAGTGCCTGCGTATAGTGATCCAACGACATCATCTCCTTTAAATTTATTTTAAGGAAAGAAAAGCTCCCTTCCATTAGTTAGATGATAGAAAGGCAACCTGCACAAGCTCAATTTTTGTGCTTACCTTTTGCAGCAGGCTGAAAGCAAATAAGCAATGTAATCTGGCTTCTACAATTCATTCTTAGCTGATGAAACAATTAATTTTGCATGTTTCATATTCTAGCACTAGGAAAAGGAAGTAAATTATGACCCTGACCTTATAGGAGCATATGTTCTAGTTATCATATTTACTAAAAAATATCATGTACTTTATTAGCAACTAAAGAAATGATGTCTTAAAGATCAAGATTAAAATATTTGAGAGTACCATAGGGCTAGCCAATCGGGCCCTTGAGGACAATGATCATGACTTTTACTTTTGTGTCTTACTGGGTAAATATTAAGCATTGTATAATATAAGAAGAAACTGCATACTGAGCAGCACTAGTGACTATCCCTGACATTATAATGACCCAAAACATGTACTTTCCTCCTTGTACTTACAGCTGCCGAATTTCAGAGGACATGAATGAGCATCCATTGGAAAATCTTCCAAGTGCATTGGACATTCAGCTTGAACTGTAAGCCTACAAGTCAAAATTCCACTCTTTGTTTAAGCAAATTGGCAAGTCAAGACAAATCACTTGTCATTTTTGTCAACAGAATTTCTGATGAGGTAGGACTTTCAGTACACCTTTATATTAGGTTAGTTCGTTTTTGTTTTGTTTTGTTTTGTTTACAGCACTGGAGGATTGAACCCAGAGCCTCACACATACGTTGCAAGCACTCTACCTCTAAGCTGCATCCCCAGCACATTTTTTTTAATCTTGAGATAGGGTCTCACTAAGTTATAGAGGCTGCCTCTGGCCTTGAACTTATGATCCTCCTGCCTCCACCTCCCAAGTCACTGGGATTACAGGCATGTACCAGAGGGCCAGCTTGAGCTAGTTTACATATAAACATGTTTCCATTCTTTCACATTTAGAAAATACCTCACAAGGCAATAGCATATAAAAAACAGCAACATATATAACAATAATAGTTAATAAAGATATACTTTACTAAGCCATATTATACTCCAGAGTTTAAGAAAAAATTATATATGCATTTTAAAGGGTTGTTTTCCTATTAACCTCATTATTAATCTCTAAAATCTTAAAGAAAAGACTTTTGTAAACTATTACAAAGAGAATGTCATTTTCTCCATCATCTCATCAAGAACTGTATTGTTGTTAGGTGCCATCGAGTCGGATCCGACTCATAGCGACCCTCACAGGGATTTTCAATGGCTATATGTTTTAGGATTGCTTGGGGAGTGGATTGCCACATCCTTCTTCCATTTTTGCAGTGCTGAAGATGGAACCCGGTCCTCAGAGAGTGCAGAACAGCACTCTATCAATGAGCTAAACCCCACTGGCTAAAAACCATATAGCAAAGTTGACATAAAAGTTCAAGGGTGGCTCAAATGAGTTTCTTTAAAAATATGCAAATTGTGAATGAGTATCATATGCTATATATATAGATGCACAGATGTAAATATAGAAATACATATATACATTCATAGATGTATCTTAGAAATAGTGTTGATACTGAATTGTTGGCTAAATTATGGGTATGTTATGAATGTCAAATAATTTTTATGTATCTAAATATAAGAAAGATCATAATAAAAAGTAATCATAGAAAATATATTATAAAGAAAGATTCTTATTATTCCATTTCACATAAAGTGGGTAAAGCAAGCACTAAATGGGACTCAGAAATGGGATCTGTTTTAATTGAGCAGAGCAAGTATGGTCATCAATTCAGTGACTTATATACTTCTAAGAGAATATTTAAATAGAATGCTATGTGATATTTTTTAATTGTTTATGTTACCTACCTATATTTTATTGAAGTTATACATTTCTAAGCATTGACTTAATCTGCAGGAATGAATGCTCAAAGTGTAAAGTTGCAGAGGGTACCCCATCTGAAAGGATTGCAAACTCCAGAAAGGGAGGCAGGGAGAACAGCCACACTTCTTTTTAGGCAACGGCCATCCAGTAGTGAGTCCTTAAAAGTTGTTGTTGTTGTTGTTTTTTAAGGATTACGAATAACACAGGATTGTGTTATTGCCCCTTTTAAACAACTTTCACAACTGAAATCTAGCACTTAATTTTGTATTTGAAGTGATAAGTCAAATGCATGATCCATACTGTCTGTGTATATACAATGCTAGTAACAGTGATCCATCATTTAAATCCTTTATTACACATTAACTTTTGACTCTACATCATTTTACTAAACTTGTGATTGTTTTCTCTCTTACATAGAAGTAACTTATTTTAAAATATTAATCAATGAGAATGATTTAAATGGAAGGGTTGTTAAGATCAACAGCTGTACTTTTTTCAATGGTTTCATTAAAAGTAAAATTCCATAAACTTGTTGCTATATGAAACTTCTAGGTTACAAAATAGCAATTTTTTATGGTTCAATCCAATATGTTTATAGTATTCAATTTAATTAATAAATAAAAACTTTTCTATACAGTAACTTCACATGGGAACTTAAAAATTAAGTAAAACCTTGCTTTTAAAACCACTTAAAATTTTGATGGGACCTAAAAATGAAATTAAGCAAACCTCAAATCATGATATTAAAGCAGTAGTTAACTGATAATTTGAACAATAAATAACCAAAAGTACCAATTCTTAATAAATAAGTAATTCTTAAGCTTGAAAATACTAAAATGAAAATTAAATCCATAAATACCTTTTTTCTATTTACATAGCCAAGCATTTACAAAGAATAGTGCAGGAACTTTAATAATCTGTTAGGAAAATGTTTAAATTGTGCTAATATTTCTCAATCAGATCAGGTGGTGGTTTCATACATGGATTTCTCAGTACCATATGCAATATATGAAACTCAAAAACTTACCTCATTGTATACAACAGTGTCCCATCATCCTGGATGCGAAGCAACTTATTTGGCATTGTCATATTATGAGCTACTGACTTTTTCCCATTGTGAAAGAAGGTGTCTGGAGTCCAGATTTTGCTAGCCATTAAGTTGTTAAGTCGAAGAATATTCATAGGACCTTTAAATTTTAAGCGTTCATCTTTCCATTTTTGTCGAAAGAAAACATCAATTGTATATTCCTGAAATATAAAATAACATGTGATTTCAATAATAATTGGTTTAGATACAAAGGAACACTATAAAATTCCAACAAAAAATAATATTCTAAATTATTTATAGAGAACTATATTGAGAGAAGTAAATTTTGCATCAAAAGGATTATTACTTTACCTTACAGAGAAATGTTGCCATTAACAATGGAATAAGGTGCATGTATTTACACAATTTGCTTCATATTCTTGTGAACAGAAGAGAATAAACTTACTGTATCTAGTTAAACAAGGTCTCAGGCAAACTGCTTTACTGAATAGTTTTTAATCTGCTTATGGAGTATACATGCTTGGTCAAGTATAAAAGGGTTGTTTTAGGTAGGTTGTCTCAAGAAAACATGAGTAGATAGCCTTCCTAGTGGCAAAAAATAAACAAACAATATAAAAGAAAGAATGGAAAAGAAAGAACTTTAAAACACACTGTCAGATCCATATGAGTCATCATTTCTTGTTGCCAAAGAAACTGTAGAATATCATATGTCTTTTTTAGTCCTAAAAAATAGTGAGATATCATATAGTTAGCCAAGAATGTGTTAAAGAATGATGATTTCAATAGTTTATTTATGAAATTAGTTCTAATACAAATACTCTAACAAGTTATTGGGAGAAGGACGTGGCAACCCACTCCCAAGGCAATCCTGAAACAGTCAGCCATTAAAAACCCTAGGAGGGTCGCTATGAGTCAGACTCGACTCAACGGCACCTAACAACAACAACAACAACAAGTTATTAGACCACTTAAAGTATGAATATTTTGTAAATAAACTCTTTCATGTAAAATTTACTTTAAAAACATTTACTTTAAAAACACAAGCCAGATGTGTTGGTGTACTCTTTTGATCAGGAGGCAGAGGCAGGAGGATTTTAAGTTTGAGGCCAGAGGCAGCTTGTGTAATTTACTGAGGCCTTTTATGAAGATAAAAAAAAAATTAAAAAGGGGATCAGGCATGGTGGCACACACCTATAATCCCAGCAACTCGGGAGATGGAGCCAGGAGGATGTCAAGTCTGAGACCTGAAGCAGGCTGCCTAATCTAGTGAGACACTGTTTCAAAAAAGTAAAATAAAATAAAAGGTGACAAAATAGCTGTGGGTGCAGCTCAGTGGTCCAGCACTTGCAAAGCTGGGCTCAACACCCATATATATATATATATATATACACACACACACACACACATAAATAAATAAAATAAAATAAAGGGGCTGAAGGTGCAGCTCAGTGGTAGAGTTCTTGCAAAGGATGGACACAGCTTTGAGTTCAGCCCCCCAGGACTAAAAAAAATTCACACAGACCAGCTAGTGATCAATCCTTTAATATGATTCTTCAATCCTTTAATTTAGTTGAATTTCTCTCTGTTTTTCTGGTTTTCCCTGTCTATATTTTCTTCATCTCTTTTTTCTTTCTCCTTCTTAAGAGAATGTTTGCATTTTAGATGAGATGTACAATTCACAATTGTGATTAATATTGACAATTTGTTGGATGTTAAAATTTTTGTCAATGCATAGTCTATGCATACTCACATATTTGAATATAAACACCTTGACAATTTGCAATTTACCTAAACTAAAAATATTTTCATAAAAAAGATTAATAGGAAAATATATCATTTGTGGAAACTTGAATCAATTGAGTGATTCATCAAAATGTGAATAGGTGTTGATAATAATAATAATAATTCACCCACAGATAATGGCTTATACATAGAGGATGAAGAGTAACTCTGGGCTGTGCCCCTAATCCTTATAGAAGAATTCCATAATTCAACCCACTCTCCATCTCTATGGCCTACTTATTTACATTTTAGTCTTTAATTCTATTTAAATGAAACTCAAAGAAGAAAGACTAGATGAAAAGATAAGTCTTTGAATTATAAGATTTTATGCAGGTATTTCTTTCCAGTCGTGGTCCCTTAAATTCCAGCCTAACATGAATGCATGTGACATTTACTTTTTCCAGGCAAACTGAAGACATTTTAAAACTTTTTATAAAACTTCAAATTCACCTTTTCCATTTCTGTTAGGTTAGGCGGATTTTATTCGTTTCAGAAGCTATTGATGTGGCAATCATTTCCTGGAGATTTACCACATAAAAGATAAAGTTCACAAGCATAAAGTTTCAGAATCTCTTCTTAAAAATTATTTTTAAGAACACTGTCTTTAAGTTCTCAAACTGTCCTCAGTGTGCCCTCCCAATCCATCCAATATGATCTGTAGCTTTTTCCCTCACTTCCACCAGGTAAACCCATGTTATGCTCTGTGAAATGTTGACAGTCCATACTCCTTGACACTCCCCAAAACAGAGCAAGCCTTTCACCTGCCTTTGTGGGTAACTATGCTCACTATCACACCCCAGATCCTGGATCGCCTGGAGAAAATACAACTTGCTATGTACCTTTTATAAAGTTTTCCTTTACCATGAGATTGTTTCTATTGTGATTATAAATTTGCTCCTTTGCCCCCAAACTAGTTTGCAAATTTTCAGGAATGGGACCATGGATTTCGTTTGTGTTTTTTTTTGTTTGTTTGTTTCCAGACATATAAAAAATACAGCATCACAATGATAATTAAAGCCATCCTTCCTCTATTTATCCCTTCTCAATTATATTCCCTTACTCCCTGAATCCCCAACAAGTCTGCCAACTTGTGCTGTGGAGGTTTGCATGTCGCTGTGATGCTGAAAGCTATGCCATCAATATTTCAGATACCAGCAGATTTCAGCTGAGCTTCCATACTAAGACAGACCAGGAAGAAGAACCCAGCAATCCACTCTCTAAACAATTAACCGTTGAAAACCCTATGAATAGCAGAAAAGTGCTGTCAAATACAGTGCCAGAAAATGAGCCTCCCTGTCCCTCTGGAAGGTATTCAAGAAACTCCTGGGGAAGAGTTATATCCTCAAAGTAGAGTTGACTTTAATAATGGGAATGAAGTAAAGTCCCTCAGACTTCCTTTTGCTGATATGACATGACTCAAAATGAGAAGAAACATAGTGTCTGCAACAATGGACTCAAATATAAAAAGATTGTGTGCATGGCACAGTTTTGGCTAGTATTTTGTTCTGTTGTACATAGAGTCACTATGAGTTGGATTCAACTCTGTAACACCTAACACTAACAACTCCCTGAAGACAGAATTATCTTGAATTTGGTGTTTATCATTCCCATACATGTACTTAGAAATTTACTACACAAATAAACATAATGAGTGTCAGGTTTTAAACATTCATATACATGGCATCATACTATGTATTTTATTTTCTGACAATTGTTTTGTAAGTACTTTGTGGAGATTTATGCATGGCAATATATCTAGCACTCCCATTTTTACTGCTAAAGAGTATTATACTGAAAGGCTATTTTACAATAAAGTCATCTTTATCTCCAGCTTGTCACTGTCAAGAGCAATCTTTCTGTAAACCTTCTTGTTCCACACTTCTAGTACAAAGTTGTCAGAGTTTCTCTAGACTACAGGTCAGCAAGATTTTTTCATTAAGTGCCAATTAGCATATATTTTAGGATTTGTGGACCTTATGGTCAGTATCACAAATACTCCAAACTCTGCTATTCCAGTGCTAAAACAGCCATAAATAATACATAAGTGAATGCACTTGGCTATGTTCCAAGAAAACTTAATTTAGAAAAACAGGCAGCTGACAAGACTTGGCCATGGGCCATAGTAGGCTAACTAGTTCCCTAGACTAAATCTACTTGTGGAAGTACTGGAAATTATTGCAGATGCATCTTTAAAATAGCAAGATATTGTCAAATTGAAATCCTAAAAGGTATGTAAAGTTATAGCAGTGTATAAATTTTCCTACTTCTCTACAACTTGATACAGGCAAAATGTCATCTCAGGCATTATGATCAGCGAAAAATGCTTCATAGTACTACCATGTGGGTTTCTCTGTGAACTCATGAAATTTAATACATCTTCATATGTTTATTAAAAATTCTACTTTTTTATAAATTTACTGTCCATATCACTCACTCACTTTCCTTTTAGGTTTCATTTCTTATTGAGATTGGGTTGGTATATCATATATACCAACACTTTCTGAAATTATATGCAACAATAAGAATTATCATAAACATCAATAAAATAAATAGAATTTATATATTTCTTCTAAAGGTGTAAACGGTATATTTTTCACATTTAAGCTTTCATCAGTCTGTCTTACTATGTATATGACATAAAGGCCAAACTTTTTTTTAAAATGAAAAATTAGGTTGATCAGAACTGTTTATTGACTGAATCATCTTTCCCTAAAGATATGCAACGAAATTTCTGTCACATATCTAGTAATCATATAATTGTGGATCTATTTCTGATTTCTCCTTTCCCCTCATAGTTTATCTCTGAATCAATTTCAAACTCATAAGTACAATAGTTACACGAGTTTGCATTCATAGTATTTTCATTATTGTCCAGTTAAAGATATTCAGTAATTTCCACTATGGCTTTTCTTTTCCTTTGTATGAGACATCATGTTATATTGTCAAATGTATTCACTTATTTTATTTATATTTTTGTCATTGGTTTTTGATTTTACTACAGTTATAATACAAGGCTAGGTTCTGTAAGATACCAATTTTTTACAATTTATTGAAAATACCTTGAGGTGTTTTTGCTATTGAACTTATCCATCTTTATTTGTGATAATTTAGTGTATATATATATATACGTGTATATATATACATATATATATACATATATATACGTATATATATACATATATGTATATATATATATATGTATACATACATACATACATATGTATATATGTATATATACGTATATATATACATATATGTATACATATATATATATATATATATATATATATATATATATATATATATGTTAGGGCTGGGATTTAGCTCAGTTGGTAGAGCACTGTGCTTCAGTCTCTGAGGTCCTGAGTTCAATTCCCAGCACCGCAAAAACAGGAGAAGGACCTGGCAATCCACTCCCAAAGCAATCCCGAAACAGCCATTGGAAACCCTATGAGGGTAGCTATGAGTTGGATACCATCTCGACGGCACCTAACAACAACAACAACATATATATATTATGGCTACTAATATTGGATATGTTCCCAGGCTATACAGTTTTTAGTGGTGACAATCAAAATGACAAGAATAGAAGAGATGACATATAGATTTGTCATGAATAACTGATGAAAATAAATAAAAGAACTCAAGAAAACTAAGGAAGAGGAACTATAAAAGAACAAACACATACACATGCACACAAAGTAGAAGGAAAGTAATATACTCAGAAAATCTGAGAGGCATATGAAAATCAATAATGTTAAATAGTGCTGAAAAATAATGAAAACTTGGGAGTGGAGAGTGGCAAAGCCAGAATATAATGAGTTAAGGAGTAAACAAAGGTTTCAGGTGGGTAAAGATGATTGTCTCTCATCCCTGAATTTGTACAGGTAGGAAAGAAGAACAATTTAAGCAGTAAAATCTATAGACTGGTTAATATCAACTTGTGGTTGTGGTGTAAAACAATCACAGAAAATTTAGTATTACAATTTAGTGTAAAAAACCAGCCATTCATTATAAGTGACAAAGTCATGAGATTGGTGTTAACTGATTTCACCTGGGATCAGGTTGATCTTAGCTGGATTTGCTCACGCATGTAAATGCCAATGTTAGATGGCCACTGGATGATCTAGGTGGCCATCTTGTAGGAACACAGAGGCATCTCAGCTTGAGCCCAAGTGTTTCTCATCTTCCTCCAGGAACCACTAGGCTACCCCAGGTTGTTGTTTTTGGGGGGGCTTTTTTTGTTTTTGTTTTTGTTTTTTTTCCTCGTAATGGCAGAAGTACAAAAGAACAAACCCTATAGCTTGTGAAATGTGTCTTAATATTCCATTGGCCAAAGTAATCTACAGGATTTAATTGACTGATAAGTAGAATAGGAAGTGGCCCCACTCCCAGTAGTAGAGCACTAGAAAGTTAAATGTGAAAAGTTACGGATATTTTTGCAACCTAGTATACTAACCCCCTGTGAGAGAAAACTAAAAGATGTTGGGGAATAAAAAGAGTTTGAGGACATCTGCAATTAAATGAAAGCCACACGAGTTTAATAGCAGAAAAGCAAGCAAATCATAAGTTAGAAAATATAATCATTGGCACTATACCCAAATGAAGAGCAAGACTATAAGTGGAAGCAAGATAATCAATTCAGAGCAGTTGTTTACAAAGCAGGATACATATATCCATTAGTATAGGAAAAATATTGTTGTTGTTGTTGTTAGGTGCCATCAAGTCAAGTCCGACTCATAGAGACCCTATGTAAAGCAGATCGAAACACTTCCCAATTCTGTGCCAGGCACACGATCTTATTTATGCTTAAGCCCAATGTTGCAGACACCATGTCAATATATCTGGTGGAGGGTTTTCCTTTTTGCATTGACCTGCCACTCTACCAAACATGATGTCTTTCTCTAAGGATTGATCTCTTCTGATCACATGCCCGAAATATGTAAGATGGAATCTGGCCATTCTTGCTTCAAAGGAGCACTGTGGTTGCACTTCTTCTAGGACAGATCTGTTGATTCATTTGGCAGTCCATGGTATATTTAATAGACATCTCCAGCACCAAAATTCAAAAGCATCAATTCTGTTCCTGTCTCCTTTGTTCAATGTCCAGCTTTCACAACCATATGATGCGATTGAAAATACCATGGCACGAGTCAGATGCATCTTCGTCTTCAAACTGACATCTTTACTTTTCAATACTCTAAAGAGATCTTTTGCCACAGCCTTTCCTAGAGCAATGCGTCATTTGATTTCTTGACTGCTGCTTCCGCGAGTGTTGATTATAGAGCCAAGCAAAGCAAAATCTTGGACAACCTCAATCTTTTCTCCATTTATTATGAAGTTGCATGCTAACCCAGTGGTAAGAATTTTTGTTTTGTTGATGTTTAGTCGCAACCCATATTGAAGGCTATGATCTTTGATCTTCTTCAGTAAATGTTTTAAATCCTCTTCACTTTCAGCAAGCAGAGTTGTGTCATCTGCATAACGCAGGTTGTTAATGAGTCTTCCCCCAATCTTGATGCCACGTTCTTCCTCATAAAGTCCAGCTTCTCAGATTACTTGCTCAGCGTATAAATTGAAGAGATGTGGTGAAAGTATACAGCCCTGATGCACACCTTTCTCAACTTTAAAGCAGGCTGTGTTTCCTTCTTCTATTCGAACTACTGCCTCCTGGTTCACATACAGATTTCTCATGAGCACAATCAGGTGTTCTGGTATTCCCATTTTCCGAAGTGTTATCCATAATTTGTTACGATCCAGACAGTCAAATGCATTTCCATAGTCAATAAAACATAGATAGACATGTTTCTGATATTCTCCGCTTTCAGCTAATATCCACCTGACATCAGCAATGATGTCCCTGGTTCCCCGCCCTCTTCTGAATCCTGCTTGATTTTCTGATAATTCCCTGTCTATATACAGCTGCAGTCACTTCTGAATGATCTTTAGTAGAATTTTGCTGGTGTGTGATATTAATGATATTGTCTGAGAGTTTGCACATTCAGTTGGATCCCCTTTTGGGGGAATAGGCACAAATATGGATCTCTTCCAGTCAGTTGGCCAGGTAGCTGTTTTCCAAATCTGTTGGTATAAACATGTTAACACCTCCAGTGCTGCATCTGTTTGTTGAAACATCTCTATTTGTATCCCATCAATTCCTGGAGCCTTGTGTTTTGCCAGTTCTTTCAAGGCGGCTTCCTTTGTCCTTCAATACCATTGGTTCCTCTTCATATGCAACCTCTTGAAATGGTTGGTCATCTACCAATTCTTTTTTATATAATGACTCTGTGTATTCCTTCCATCTTCTTTTAATGTTTCCTGCATCATTTAATATTTGCCCTGTAGAATCTTTCACTAATGCTACTCGAGACTTGAACTTTTTCTTCACTTCCCTAAGCTTGAGAAACACAGAGCGTATTCTTCCCTTTTGGTTGTCTGCCTCCAGCTCTTTGCACATGTTATTATAATACTTGTTTTTGTCTTCTCGAGCTACCTTTTGAAATCTTCTGTTTAGATCCTTAACTTCATTATGTCTCACTTTTACTTTAGCTGCTCTACGTTCAGGGGCAAGGTCCTGTGTCTCTTTTAACGTGTAATTTGGTGTTTTCTTTTTTTCTTGTCTTTTTAGTAACCTTTTGCTTTCTTCTTGAATGATATCTTTTATGTCATGCCACAACTTGTCTGGTCTTCCATCACTTGTATCTAGTGCATTAAACCTATTCTTGAGGTGGTTTCTGAACTCAGGTGGGATATGCTCAAGGTCATCCCTTGGCTCTCAAAAACTTGCTCTAATTCTCTTCAGCTTCAGTCTGACCTTGCATATGAGAAGTGGATGGTCTGATCCACAATCAGCACCTGGTCTTGTTTTGGCATTTAATATAGAGGTTTTCCATCATCTCTTTCCACATATATAGTCAATTTGATTCCTGTATGTTCCATCTGGTGATGGCCATGTGTATAGTCTCCATTTATGTTGTTGAAAAAATGTATTTGCAATGAAATGGTCATTGGTCTGACAAAATTCTATCATGCGATCTCCTGCATCATTTCTGTCACCAAGACCATATTTTCCAACTACTGAGCCATCTTGCTTGTTTCCAACCTTTGCACTCGTCACCAGTGATTATCAGTATGTCTTGATTGCATGTTTGATCTATTTCAGATTGCAGAAGCTGATAAAAGTCTTCCCTTTCTTCATTTGTGGCCTTAGTGGTGGGTGCATAAATTTGAATAATAGTCATATTAACTGGCCTTCCTTGTAGGCATATGGATATTATTCTATCACTGACAACATTGTATTTCATGACAGAT
>VMDO01004635.1:95069-122659 GCA_007922755.1 Pedetes capensis | reverse complement strand
CTATTGTCAGTGCTTCTCTGCTGTTCATAGGGTTTTCAATGGCAGATTGATTTTTGGGAGGGGGTTGCCAGGTCCTTCTCCCAAGCCTACAGCTTCTGGTGTTCCCAGGCGGTCTCCCATCCAGGTACTAACCAGGCCCGACCCTGCTTAGCTTCCGAGATCTGACGGGATCAGATGCCACAGGGCTACAGCTGCAGGCGCTTCTCTGCTATTCATAGTGTTTTCAGTGTTTCAGGAGTGGGCTGCCAGGATCTTCTCCCTAGTCTGTCTCAACCTTGAAGCTCAGCTGAAACCTGTCCACCATGAGTGGCCCTGCTAGTATCTGAAATACCAGTGGCATAACTTTCAGCATCACAGCAACATGCAAGCCCCCACAGCATGACAAGGTGACAGATGTGGGGGAAATAACTTGGTGGTCATAACATAAAGCACCTATTTGTAGTATATTGTCAGTATAACTGGATGGCTGCCTATATACTCTCACATTCTTTTGTCTCTTCCTTCTTTCTCACTGCAAGAATCTTAGTAGCCACTCTGGAAAATATGAAGTAAATTATTTCCAATTAATTTTATGTCAGCCAAGTATCATCTTTATGTAGTCAGGCAAACAATTCATGAACAACTTGGTGCTACCTTTGAAAGCTTGCAATTTAGTTGAGAAGGCACTTACGTGGTTTTATTATGTATTTATATGTATTATTTTTATGTTGTTTTTGTTGTTAGGTGCTGTCAAGTTGGGTCCGACTCATAACAACCCTATATACAACAGAACAAAACACTCGCTGATTTTGTACCAGGCACACAGTCTTTTTTATGTTTAAGCTGATTGTTACAGCACTGTGTCAATCCATCTGGCTGAGGGTCTTCCTTTTATTCATTCACCTGACACTCTCCCAAACATGATGTCCTTTTCTAGTGATTGGTCCCTCCTGACCACATGTCCAAAATACGTCAGATGCAGTGTAACCATCTTGCTTCCAAGGAGTGCTCTGATTGCACTTCTTCTAGGACAGATCTGTTGGTTCTTTTGGCAGTCCATGGTATAGTCAGTATTCATCTCTAGCACCATAATTCAAAAGCATCAATTCCTCTCCTGTCTCCCTTATTAACTGTCCGGCTGTCACAAGCATATGGTGTGACTGAAAATACCATGGCATGAGTCAGGCGCACCTTTGTCTTCAGTATGACATCTTTACTTTTCATACTTTAAGAGGTCTTTTACAACACCTTTTCCTGATGCAGTGCATCTTTTGATTTCTTGACTGCTGCTTCCACAGGTGTTCATTGTAGAACCAAGCAAAGCAAAATCTTAGACAACCTCAATCTTTTCACATTTATCATGAAGCTACATACTGACCCAATTATAAGGACTTTTGTTTTGCTCATGTTGAGACACAATCTGAAGGCACAATCTGAAGAACTGAAGGTTCTTCTTTGATCCTCATCAGTAAAGCATCGGCAAGCAACGTTGTGTCATCTGCATACCACAGTTGTTTATGAGTCTTTCTCCAATCATGATGCCACGTTCTTCTTCATAAAGTCCAGCTTCTCAGATTGTTTGCCCAGCATAGAGATTGAAGAGGAATGGTGAAAGGATACAGCCCTAATGCACACCTTTCTCGACTTTAAACCAGGCAGTGTAAACAGTGCCAAACAGTGTTTCCTTGTTTTTTTCGAATAACTGCCTCCTGGTCCATGTACAGATTCCTCATGAGTACAGTTAAGGGCTCTGGTATTCCCATTCTTGGCAAAGCTATCCATATTTGATATGGTCCACACAGTCAAATGCCTTTGCATAGTCAATAAAACATAGGTAGACATCTCTCTGGTATTCTCTGCTTTCTGCTAATATCCATCTGACATCAGCAATGATGTCCCTTGTTCCATGCCCTTTTCTGAATCTGGCTTGATTTTCCAACAGTTTTCTGTCTATATACTGCTGCAGTTACTTTTGAATGATCTTTAGCAAAATTTTGTATGTGATATTAACTATCATTTGATAATTCCCACATTTGGTTTGATCCTCTTTTTTGGGAATAGGCACATATTTGGATCTCTTCCAATCAGTTGGCCAGGTAGCTATTTTCCAAATCTCTTGGCATAAACAAGGTAGCACCTCCAGTGCTGCATCTGTTTGTTGAAACATCTCTATTAGAATTCCATCATTTTTTGGAGCCTTTTGTTTCACCAATTCCACCTCGTCTTTCAGTACCCTTGGTTCCTGATCATATGCAACCTCTTGAAATAGTTGGTCATCCACAAATTCTTTTTTGTATAATGACTCTAAGTATTCCTTCCATGTTCTTTTGATGTTTCCTGCATCATTTAATATTTTCCCTGTAGAATACTTCACTATTGCCACTTGAGACTTGTATTTTTTTCTTCAATTCCTTAAGCTTGAGAAAAACAGTGTGTTCTTCCTTTTTGGTTTTCTATCTCCAGCTCTTTGCACATGCCATTATAATATTTGATTTTGTCTTCTCAAGCTGCCTTTTGAAATCTTTTTAATTCCTTAACTTCATCATGTCTTCTTTTTTCTTTAGATGCTTGATGTTCAAGGGCACATTTCAGAGTCTCTTTTGACATGTAACTTGATCTTTTTTTTCTATCTTTTTAATAACCTTTTGCTTTCCTTATGAATGATGTCTTTGATGTCATGCCACAACTTGTCTGGTCTTTGATCATTAGTGTCTAACACATCAAACTTTCTCTTGTGGTGGTCTCTGAACTCAGGTAGGATATATTCAAGGTCATACTTTGGCTGTGATACACTTATAATTTTCTTTGGTTTCAGTTTGGAACTATATATGAAAGCTGATGATGTGATCCATAATCAGCACCTGTTCTTGTTCTGACATTTGATATTGAGCTTTTCTATTGTCTCTTTCCACAAATGTAGTCAATCTGGTTCCTGTATGTTCCGTCTGGTGACTTCCATGTGTATAGTCACTGTTTGTTGGTAAAAATATGTATTCGCAATGAAAAGGTCATCGGTCTGACAAAATTCTATCATGCAATCTCCAGCACCGTTTCTGTCACAAAGGGCATATTTTGCAACTTTTGCATTCCAGTCGCCAGTAATTATTAGTACATCCTGTTTGCATGTTTGATCAATTTCAGATTTGCAGAAGCTGGTAAAAACGTTTCCTATCTTTATTTGTAGCCTTAGTGGTGGGTGCATAAATTTGAATAATAGTTATATTAACTGGCCTTCCTTATAGACATATGGATATTATTCTGTCACTGACAGCATTATACCTTTAGGACAGATCTTTAGATGTCTTTTTTGATGATAAATGCAACCCTATTTCTTTTTAATCTGTCATTTCTGGCAGAGTAGATCCTATGATTATCTGATTCAAAATGGCCCATGCCAGTCCATTTTAGCTCACTGATGCCTAGAATGTCGATGTTTATTTGCTCCATTTTCCTTTTGATGATTTCTAATTTTCCTAGATTCATACTAAGTATATTCCACATTCCATTTATTAATGGATGTTTACAGGTGTTCCTTCTCATTTGAGTCATGCCACATCAGCAAATGGAGGTCCCTGGGGCTTTACTCCATTCCTGTCATTAAGGTAGACTCTACTTTGAGGAGGCTACTCTTTTCCAGTTGTCTTTTGAATACCCTCCAACCCAGGGGGTTCATTTTCCGGCAATTTGTCATACAGTGTTTCTCTGCTATTCCTAGGGTTTTCAATGGTTAATTATTTGGGGAGTACATTAGCCATGTCCTTCTCTCTAGTCTGTCTTAGTCTTGAAGCTCAGGTGAAACCTATCCACTATGGGTGACCCTGCTGGTATCTGTAATACTGCTGACATAGCTAGCATCACAGCAACATGCAAAGCTCCCACAGTATGGCAAACTGACAGACACGTGGGAATTTATTTTTATTTTTATTTTTTATTTTTTATATATTCTATTCTAAACATAATAAACTTATTATGTTTCTGTAATAAAAAATATAAATAGCAACACAACTACATGCTCCTGTTACAGATAACAAATAAATGAAGTAGATAAACATGTTGGTGTGTTTAATTAGAGAAATAGCCGCTTAATGAAGAAAAATGTCATGTTTAGGCCCTGGCCATGGAATGCTGTCTGCAGGCTAGCAGCCTATAAGTGATCACCTTCTTTGACATTTTCTTGAATTTGCTAATGTCCAGTCTGGTTATATTTTTTTTGTCTCTGACTGTCTAGGTTCTTCATCATTTATAGTGAGAGAAACTTTGTCTTTTTCCCCTCTGTCTTCCTTTTTTCTATGTACTGTAGATACGTACAGATCAGTATCATAGGGGTATTTGAAGGATTGAAATTTCATTTCAATTTGGCTTTCCTGGGTGAGAAAATTTCACATCATTTTACACTTTTGAACATGAGTTGCCTGTCTTTCTAGGTATAATCAGTTTCTACTCTTCAGCATACAGAACCTTTTATGAATATATTCAATGCAGAAAGATCTAAAAATAATTTTTCAGGTATGGTTTTGTTATTCTTGTGTTGAACACTGGCAAGCAAAAAGAACAAAGACACATAAAGGAAAGGTAGTGGTAGGTGGAGGGTTTCATTTGCTCCACCAACGAGCTTGCATTTAGAGAGGAAGGGAAACAAACAAGAAACCGGAGGTTCTGCACTAGCTATTAAATGCTTCATCTCTCATCACTGTTAGTCATACTTAAATGGAACCATTGCAGTCTTTTTGGTGTGCATAACTAACCTCCTCCTTTTTTTCTCCTGTGGAAAAATCTTCAATTTTATGTTTAAAAGAACAATGAGATGTTTTGGCATTCTGAATTCACAGTCTTAAATCCCATCCATTTTCAGTAAGGTGGTAAAGGGTAGGCAATACATTGATTTTTATGGCTAATAGCACCTCCAGTAGCCCCTAATGCATATTATGTACACCTACCTTTTAGTGTCTTTCTGTCTGACAGATTACAGCATTAGGCTGAATGTTGTGGTGAACATCTGCAATGCCAAGCAATATTACAATGGATACTTACTGTGAAAAGTAAGCTCCTAGAGCTTCTCTTTAATACTGTTCCAGAAGAATTTTAAAGTGCCATATTTACCAGTACATAATTAAATCTTTAAATGTTTGTATTCTTCTTCCAGAAATAGGGATGGATTTAGGCTAATCAACTGGTAGGCCTTTTCTTGAGCTAGCATTAAAACTAGCCCGTTTTGTACAGGGTGTGGGGGTTAGTTCAGTTGGTGGAGTGCTGCTGTACGCTCTGTGAGGCCCTGGGTTCAATCCTCAGTACAACAAAAATGGGAGAAGGATGTGACAACACACTCCCCAAAAATCAGCCATTGAAAAATGGGTGAGGATCTCTATGAGTCAGACATGATTTGATGGCATGTAACAACAAACAATAACAGTTTTGTACAGGGAAATCTATTTTGCTACTCTATTAAATATTCATAAAAATATATATTTATATACATACACAGGACTGTAATATTAGGAACCCCTAGGATCCTATCAAAGGGGCTGGGGTTTAGCTCAGTTGGTAGAGCGCTGTGCTGCAGTCTCTGAGGTCCCAAGTTCAATTCCCAGCACCGCAAAAATGGGAGAAGGACCAGGCAATCCACTCCCAAGGCAATCCCAAAACAGTCAGCCATTTAAAACCCTATGAGGGTCGCTATGAGTTGGATACCGACTCGATGGCACCTAACAACAACAACAACAAGGATCCTATCATCATGTAATGTTTATTTATGTAATTTTTATATTATTTAATTCAGCATGAAGAATGATGTTTAATAGGTTTTTCTTATTTTACTACTACACTTGGGTTTTTGGTCTAATGTTCATGAAATATTCCCTAGACAATTTCCTAGAATTCTCAAAACTAATAAAATCTTTTTTTTTAAGCTGTCTTTCATATACAAAAGTTAGATTTCAGGCCTACATAATTTGGTCATGTGCTAAAAATTAAATAAGCCAATACCCAACAAAGCAAAGTTGGTCAAGGCTGAAATTTATACATAATGCCAGTCAGTGTTACCCACCTTAAGTATTCCTTTTCCTTTCTGGACAGAGAGAAGCTATCATCCCTCTCTTTCATCTACAAGTGTACAATTTCCATGTCCTTTCTCATATTATAAGCCACTTGGAACAGATTTTTGACTATTGTACAATATATTGTTTAATTGATATTAACTAATCATTTGTGACTTGGCAGGTACTGCTTAGGATGAATGTGATTTGGAGAAATTGTATTTGTTTTCTAAGGCAAGGAAAGGTGCCACACAGATGCCAAAGTGGTTACCACCCAGTGGCCCCTCTCGGATCACGGATTTTAACTGACCCAGCCAAAGTTTTTGAACACAACATGTGGTGAGTTTTCTTTTCTTATGTCTGATATTATATATGTTTATTAAGTATTACTAATGATATCATTTGCATGTATGATCAAGAAAGAATTTTTCAAGGTGATGACTCAATATAGGTTGTAAAGATCCAAAATCCAGGATAAACAATCCCACAGTCCCGATTTAAGTGTTGCCAATTCTGAATTTCTTTGCAAATAAAATTGGAAAAGTTGGAACTTCCCTAATACTTCTCACAGCTTTGGAGTTCTTGCAGACCCTCCTTGCTAATCTCTGATCCTGATTTGCCTTTGTATCACTGGCTGGTGGCTGGATGGCTCTTTTCTAGGTAGCAGCCTCCTCCTGCCCCATGGACCCCCCATTTCTTTACAAGTACTTGTCAATTCAGTAGCTTCTACTTACTGAGCATCAAGTAGAAGATATTGATATGGCCCTAGTCCATGCTTTCACGAAATCCACACTCTCTGAGAAAGTAGTAACGTATTTAAAGAAAAAAACTGATAATTAGCTATATAAAGCAACAAATTGCAAGGACCCAGTGAGTGTTATAGGCTATATGCCATAGTAAGAATATTAAGCACTTCTATGTGGGTATTGTCTGGAATATTTCTTAAAGTGGAAAAAACTGAAATTAGGATTATTTATTATGCTTTCAGTACCTGGCACAGAGCCTGACACAAATATTTTATATAGGTAAAACTGGAGTAAGGGCATCCTAGGTGAACAGAAAATCATAAAACACAGAGATGAGAAAGTATAAGACATTTTCAGGAGACAGCAAATATGATAGTCTGCCTCTTTCTTTCTTTCTCTCTTCTTCTTAACAAGAGTCTTCTAGGAGGTTGGTGAAAGATAAGTTTACAATAATATAGGCTGGAGATGGAGGTTTGAGCAAGATTGTGGTCCTGAATTCATAATTGAAGTGCAAGGCACTACAGAGCCACTAAGGAGAAATGACATTACACATACTATATTAAGTGTATATATTTGGTAAGAGTATACTAGAGAGATCACCAGGGGTAACTAGAAGCAGGAAAGGGCCAGTGAAAGAGATTGTGGGGGAAGGATACTGGTAAATAGAACGTGGTGCTTGTGCAGAATAAAAGAAAAGGAAGACTATGAGTCTGAAGTTTTGAACTTAGGCAGCTAATAGAAATCTGAAAATCAAGAGGTAAATTGACTTTTTATTTTGCATTTTTGAAGAAAGATGATAATGTATACATTATAGGTAGGTTTTATGGTATTTTTTATAATTGTGTTAATTTGTTTGTTTATTTTTAACAGCCTCCCGTGGTTGGATTACAGGCAGGTACTACCATGCCCAGCTTTTAGACAGGCTTTCAGAGAAGAACACTCAGGTTAACATGTCCAGAATACAGCTACTGCTGCTGGAAAGGGTGCCAGGGCTGAAGATATAAAGTTGGATGTGATATCTGCAGAAAAAATTATTACCAGACTAGTCTCTGGAGCAGGGTCTCTAGGTCTGGGAAAGTAATTTTTGGGCTTTTTATGTTTTTAGTGGAGAGTATCAGGTTTTTTGTTTTGTTTAGTTTTTGGTTTTGTTTTGATTTTTGTAATACTTGGGGAGTTGAACCTAGGGCTTCACACATCCTAGGCAAGCACTCTACCACTGACCACACCCCAGCCCCTTTTTAATTTTATTATTTTAAAAATATTCATCCTTATAAATATTTTGACATTCTCTGAAATGCCAAAACTATGCATGATATGTATCATATAGTCAAGAATTAGGACTTTTGTTTTGGCATAAAGCCTATTTCAGGTGGCAAAAAGAGACAGTTGATATTGCAGATAAAAAAGTAGAATTAGGGCCAGGTGCCATGGCTTACTGTTTTTGTCAGATGCTGGCACACACCTTTAATTCCAGCATCTCGGGAGGCTAAGACAGGAGGATCACATGTTTGAAGCCAGAAGCAACCTGTGCAATTTAGCAAGACCCTGCCTCAAAGTAAATGAGGACACTGGGAGTGCAGCTCAGTGGTGGAGCACTTGCCCAGCATGCACAAGTCTCTGGGTCCAGCCTGTCAATACTGAGGAAGGGAAGGAAGGAAGGAAGGAAGGAAGGAAGGAAAGAAGGAAGGAAAGAAGGGGGGGCTTAGTAACAAAGAAAGCAAAATATCTCAATAATCTCAATAATTTTTTTATTGAATTTCATGTTGAATGAAATTTTAGATATATTGAGTTAAAAGAGTTTGCTAAAATAAATTTTCTCTCTTTTTTTTTCTTTTTTCTTTTTTGTAAGACAGAGTCTCACTGTGCATCCCTGCTAGCCTCAAACTTACCCTCCTGCCTTGGCCTCCCAAGTGCTTCAATTATAGGTGTATGCTACCACATCTAGCTTCTTTTCACTTTTTAAGAACATAGCAACTATATATGGTGGCTCATATTATCATTTTTTAAAGCAAACTAAAGCACTTTTACTATTGTCACTAATATGGACAGGTATTATAGGCCATGAGAGAAAATGGGCTGTTTGCCAGGTAATGAAATCTCCAGAGGAACTTCTGGCCCTAAACAAGCTCCTCATTTACCAATGTTTTGTTGCTGTTTTTTGTTTTGTTTTTTGTTTCTTTCTTTTTTTTTTTTTCATTATACCCTAATGATTTAGCTGTGTGCTCATTTTCTATCTTCTACCACTGAGTTTTTGCCTGAAAAAAAAAATTTTTTTTATGGTATTTGAGGGTTAAACCCAGGGCCTCACACACACTTTACAAGCTCCCTACCACTGAGCTGCACTCCCAGCCCACTTTTTTTTTTTTTTGCATTTGATTTTTTAACAGATGTTTTTAGAAAAGTCCATGTCAATTTTCTCTTAGAAATGTTGCTCAGGATTGTCTATAGTCCATTCAGTTCATTTTTCCTTTCAGTTTCTAAGTAGTAAGGATGATTTACTCTATCTATGACCTGCTTTTACATTTATGCACTTTCTAATATGCTGAGAAAGATTTACCTTCCAGGTTCTGGGTATTTGTATTACTAGTACTTCCATCTGCATATAGTCTTTTTTTTTTTAAATAATTTAATGATGTGAAAGTCACATAACAAAACTAACTATCACAAAGTAAACAATTCTGTAATATTAATTACATTTACAGTTCAGTACAACCAGCACCCTTACGTAGTTCCAAAACATTTCCATCACTCCAGAGTGAAACCTCTTATCCATGAAGCAACTTATCCCCATGCCCTTGTCTCCCAGCCTCCAGCAACCACTAATCTGTGTCCTCTAAGGATTTAACTAATCTGGATACTTCATGTAAATGGAATCGTACATTATGTGGCTTTTGGAGTCTGGCTGCTTTCACATAGCATAATATCTTGGAGGTTCATCCACTTAGTAGCATGTATTGTGCTCCATTCCTTTTTATTATTGAATAACATTCCATTGTTTATATACATGTTGTTGTTGTTGTTGTTGTTGTTGTTGTTGCTAGGTGCCAAGTCAGGTCCGATTCATAGCAACTCTATGTACAACAGAACAAAACACTACCGACACTGTGCTATACCCGGCACTATTGTCAGTGCTTCTCTGTAATTTATAGGGTTTTTAATGGCTGATTGTTTCTGGAGTGGGCTTCTGGGTCCTTCTCCCAAGCCTACAGCACCCAGTATTCCCAGGTGGTCTCCAATCAAATGGCTGTCCAGGCATGACCCTGCTTAACTTTTGACATCTGATGGGATCAGACAGCAGGGTATTATGGCTGTAGACTTGTATACATTACAGTTGTTTCATTAATTCATTCATCTACTAAAGGACATTTAAGTTGTTTCCATCTTTTGGCTCTTGTGAATAGTGCTATGAACATGTGTGTACATGAACTTGTTTGAGTCCGTATTCTCAATTTTGGGGGATATATGCCTAAGAGTGGAGTTGTGGAGACATATAGTAATTCTGTTTAAGTTTTTGAGCAGTTGTCAAAATTTATACATAGAAGCTGAACTATTTAACATTCTACCTATAGTCTCTTACCTATATATAGTACATTTCATCAATTTGAGATTGTATTGACTGGAAATGATATTCAAAATACTTTTGAGACATGGCCCAGACATCTATGTATATTGAGCAGCTTACACAGTTACTTGGACAAATCATTCCTCATTCTATTCTGTTTCTAGTTTAATTGTGTAGGAACTTTTTCAAGAGATCCTTGACATTCATGAGGAAGCAATAAGCATTTGTATTACCTTATGACTACATCAGCTATAGCAAGAAGTACAGTTTACTTTGTAGACCATTACATATAGACATAATATATATATATAATAATATATACACACATAAAAACAGGATTAGAGGTTACCTGTACAGTTTTTACCATGTGAGATGTTTGCTCATGTTTTCCATTTGTTCTACTATTTCTATTTCTTTCCAAGTGTTGTTTAGACTAACTGAATTGATTTCATAACTCACTAGAGGATTACGACCTTTAGTTTAAAAAACACTAAGCTAAGTCATTCTCTGGAGACCCAAGGTGAAATTGGATGTTGCAATAGGACTTCGATTATGTTGTTCTTGTTAGGTGCTGTCAAGGCAGGTCTGACTCATCGCAACCTTATGTACAACAGAATGAAACACTCCCTGATGCTGTGCCATGCCTGACTCCGTATCAGTGCTTCTCTGCTATTCATAGGGTTTTCAATGGCAGATGGTTTTTTGGGATTGTTTCGGGAGTGGGTTGCCAGTTCCTTCCCCATTTTTGCAGTGCTGGGGATGGAACCCAGGGCCTTAGAGAACACAGAGCAGCAGTCTACCAACTAAGCTAAACCCCAGCCCTGCTGCCAAATCCCAGACTACTATTATATAAGCCACTTAAAAAAGACTGTTTCTAGAATCATAATAGGGCTCAAATGCCAAGAATTCTTTTTCATTATATAATTTTCCTTAAATAATCATTATATTTGTCGTCTGATTCTTTGCCTGTTTCATACTTAGGTTTTTGGGGTTTTGTTTTGTTTTGTTTTCTCAGTACTTGGGGTTTGAACCCAGGACCCTGTAAATACTTTGCAAGTGCTCTGCCATTGGGCTGCATCCCCACCCCATTATTTATTTTTTATTTTGTGTCAGAGTCTATGCAGACTACCTCTGGCTTTGTACTCATGATCCTCCTGATTCTCCCTCCCAAGCTGTTAGAATTACAGGTGTGTGCCACTGTTCTCAGCCATACTTAGTTATTTAATACAATTAATAAGCATTTCTTTGGCTGCTTTCATCATAACTTGTTATGAGAGACAATAGAGTCTAGATATTGAATGGATAGACTTTATAGTTCCCTAACTTTGGAAGTTATTTAATCTTTCTGTTGTTAGTTTCCTCATCTATAACATGGGATAGTAATAGTAATACCTCTCTCATGGGATGAGGATTAAGTGATCATACATAATGTAAAATGTCTATGCATAGTAAATAAGCAACATACTATATAAGAATTAGCTAAATTATTAGTACTACCATTATCTAAGCCTGCAGCTGTAGCCCTGTGGCATCCAATCCCGTCAGATCTTGGAAGCTAAGCAGGGTCAGGCCTGGTTAGTACCTGGATGGGAGACCGCCTGGGAACATCAGAAGCTGTAAGCTTGGGAGAAAGACCTGGCAACCCCCTCCCAAAAATCAGTCTGCCATTGAAAACCCTATGAACAGCAAAGAAGCACTGACAATAGTGTTTCCCCTGTTGTACAGAGGGTTGCTATGAGTCGGATACCGACTCGACAGCACCTAACAACAACAACAACAACCATTATCTAAGGTGTACTTATTTATAGATCTTTTGTCTTTGTTATTAGACAGTGTGATTTTACTGAGAAGCATTTATATCTCTTTCAAAGCTATATTCCCTATGTAAAAAGCACTCAGAATTTGAGTAAGTGAATCAATATAGAGAAGCATAAAATCCAGTTCTTATCTACTTGTTGTTAGGTACCACTGAATTGGGTCCAATTCATAGCAACCCTACGTACAACAGAATGAAACACTACTGGACACTGTGCTATGCCAGGCACTATGTCTGACAGTGCTTCTCTGCTATTCATAGGGTTTTTGATGACAGATTGTTTCAAGAGTGGTCTGTGGGGTCCTTCTCCCAAGTCTATAGCACCTGGTGTTCCTAGGTCTCCTATCCAAGTACTAACCAGGCTTAACTTCTGAGATCTGGCAAGAAGTTTACAACTAAACTGAAAATTAATGCAGTAGCTAAACATTGACTCCAGAATCCAAAAGATCTGAATTTAAATCCTGTGCCTATCCCCATCCGGGCTGATATTTAGCTCAGTTGGTAGAGCACTGCGCTGCAGTCTCTGAGGTCCTGAGTTCAATTCCCAGCACCACAAAAATGGGAGAAGGACCTGGAAACCCACTCCCAAGGCAATCCCGAAACAGTCAGCCATTGAAAACCCCATGAGGGTCTCTATGAGTCAGATACCGACTCGACGGCACCTAACAACAACAACAACATCCCCATCCAGCTCTGTGACAGCTATGCTTAAGCAAGTTCCTTTGCAGAGGTCTTGTATTAAAGGAGATAATACATATAAAGCTCTTAGTAGTAGTAAGTGCTCACTGAAAGACATTGTTGTCATTGTCACTATTAGCTGGAGAATTGAGATATATATATATACTCATAAAAAATAAACAGGCTGGGATTTAGCTCAGTGGGTAGAGCACTGCGCTGCAGTCTCTGAGGTCCCGAGTTCAATTCCCAGCACCGCAAAAATGGGAGAAGGGCCTGGCAATCCACTCCCAAGACAATCCCGAAGCACTCAGCCATTGAAAACCCTATGAGGGTCGCTATGAGTCGGATACCGACTCGATGGCACCTAACAACAACAACAACAAAAAATAAACAACATAGAGGACTATGCAAGATCACAGTAAATGATAAGCTCTGTGAAGACAGTAGGGATTCAGAATAGGAAGAGATTCCCAAAATAGGGATGGAAAAGTAAGTAGAATTTAACGTAAGTTTCTCAAGACATGCAGGCTCAGGTTGTGGTGATACCTTCTGCCACTCCCCTGATCATTAAAGTTCTCAGGGAACCACACAAAGACGGAAAAAAACAGGCAAACATTAAGCACAGTGGAAATACTACTTTTAATATGATTGTCAACCTTGCCTGACAGATATGTCATTGATTTTTCACTAGAGAGCTCCCACGAACTATTAAAGAGATTGTAGGGACTACCCACCTGCAGCCATACCCCTATGGCATCTGATCCTGTGAGATCTCGGAAGCTAAGCAGGGTCAGGCATGGTTAGTGCTTGGATGAGAGACCGCCTGGGAATACCAGGTGCTGTAGGCTTGGGAGAAGGACCTGGCAACCCACTCCCAAAAAACAATCAGCCATTGAAAACCCTATGAACAGCAGAGAAGCACTGACAATAATGTTTCGCCTGTTGTATATAGGGTCACTATGAGTCGGATACCAACTTGAGGACACCTAACAACAACAACAACAACAACATCAACAACAACAACAGGAACTACTCAGTCTTGGGATGTAATGTTGAATGCTGCCACCCTCATGACATCAATAAAGGATCATTTGACAAAACAAAACAAAAAGCAGACTCAGACTATCATAAAGATTGCCTATTACCCCATGAAATCTATCCTTGTCCCTCTGTTCTCCCCCTTAGACTACAGAAAAATAGAAAATATATAATGCTTAACCTTCGAAATGGAGCTTACAGGGAAAGATAGTAAAACTCTCTGGAAAAAGGAGAGTGTCAAGGAAAATTCCCTGGCAAAAGAAGAGGAAAAAAGAGGGAGAACGTAGAATGTCTTGTGGATTAGTTTGCATTTTCTAATAATTTATTTAAAGGGAATTATAGAGTATGTGTTCTCTTTTTGTTTGGCCCTTTTTACTCATCATAATTATTTTGAGGTTTATGCATGTTGCTGCATGTATCAATAGCTTGTTACTTTTCATTGCTGACAAAAGATTCAGAATCAGAATATATTAAAAATCTCTCAAAATTCAATAATAAAAAACAATAAAAATAAACAAAAGTTTTTAACACACTTTACCAAGAAGATACATAGATGATAAATAAGCATGCAAAAAGATGCTCAAAATCACTAGTTGTTAGAGAAATGCAAATTAGAGTCACATAGAAATACAACTTTAAGCCAGTTGAATTGGTGCACACTTGTAATCCCAGTAACTCAAAGCTGAAGCAAGAGAATTGCATATTTGAGGCCAGAGGCAGCCTGTGTAAGTTAGTGAGACCCTGTCTCAAGAAAAAAGTAAAAAAAATGAGCTGGGGGTGCAGCTCAGTGAGACCCTGGGTTCAACTCCCACCCCAGTATCACAAAATGAAAAAGAAAAGAAAGAGAGAGAAAGGAAGGAAGGAAGGAAGGAAGGAAGGAAGGAAGGAAGGAAGGGAAAGAAAAAAATACCACTTCACACTGATTAGAGTAGCTATCATTCAAAATACAAAGCATACTAAGTGTTGGCTAGGATGTGGGGGGACTGGAATTTTTTTCTATTTATTTATTTTATTTTATTTTTGTACTTAGGGATTGAACCCAGGGTCTTGCACCAACACACCCAGTGGAAATGGAACTTTATACACTGCTGGTGGAAATAAAAAGCGGTATAACCTCTTTAGAATACTTGTTGGCAGTTTCTTTAAACGTTAAGCATAACCTACTATTTACACATGTGGCTGGGATTTAGCTCAGTTGGTAGAGTGCTGTGCTGCGGTCTCTGAGGTCTCCAGTTCAATTCCCAGCACTGCAAAAATGGGAGAAGGACTTGGCAACCCACTCCCAAGGCAATCCCGAAATAGCCATTGAAAACCCTATGAGCAATTACATGCGATTTCTAGTCCATTTATATTGACCTCATTCTTATCTTAAACAGAAATGGGACCCAAGGACATATAGAAAAATACTATATAGTAAAAGATAGAGAAGAAAGACCTGGATGGGAAACTTAGATGGGAAGGGGGGGGGGAAACATAGAGGAGGGTAAGGGGTAACCTATATGAATAATGCTTATCAAATTGCATATATGAAAATTGTCACAATGAAAAGCATGTCAAAATGAATCACATTATGATGTACATTAAAAATTTCTAATAAAAAAACCTATGAGGATCACTATGAGTCGGACTCGATGGCACCTAACAATAACAACAACTGTTTACAAACAGAACGTGGATGAATTTCACAATTATGCTGAATTAAAGTAACTAGGAATAAAAAGTATAGTTGTTGTTGTTGTTAGGTGCTGCCAAGTCATTGTCTGACTCATAGTGACTCTACGTACAACAGGTAAAACAGTATTGCCAGTGTTTCTCTGCTATTCATAGGGTTTTCCATGGCTGATTGTTTTGGGGAGTGGTTTGCCAGGTCCTTCTTCCAAGCCTACAGCACCTGGTGTTCCCAGGCAGTCTCCCATTCAAGTACTAACCAAGCCCCACCCAGCTTAGCTTCTGCTATCTGACAGGATCGGACACCATGATGGTATGTCTACAGGCTTAAAGAGTATAGTTGTTGTTGTTGTTGTTGTTGTTAGATGCTGTCAAGTCTGTATCTGACTCATAGCGACTCATAGGGTTTTCAATGGCTGACTGTTTTTTCGGGATTGCCTTAGTAGTCTCCCTTTGTCCAGTTTCAGTTACCAATGGTCAACTGCAACCCACCCCTCAGGTCCTGGTGATTGATCCTAGGCCTCACACATTCTAGATAGGCAAGCATTCTGCAACTGAGCTATCTCTTCAGCCCCAGTCCAAAAATATTAAATGAAAAATGCCAGAAATAAACATAAGTTTTAAATATGGCATATTGACACAGTTATTCTATTTTATTATTGTTATTGTTAATTTATAAATTAAATTCTGTCATAGATATGTATGTATCCTAAAAAACATAGTGTGGATAGGGTTAGGTATCTATCTCCATAGTTTTAGGCATCCACTGGAGGTCTTGGACCATATCCCCCACAGATAAAGGGCCACTATGTTCATACTATATTTTCTTGTACTGTTCTAGAAAACACAAATTAATTTTCAGAGACAGATGAGGGATAAGTGATTGTCATTGGGTTACTCAATGCTGGTAAGAAGGGAAGAGGTGGGAGGGAAGAATTACAGGGGGTTATTGAAAAATTTTGAAGGTAATGAGTGTGTTCATTAGCTTCATGGTGGTGATGGTTTTGTAAGTTGTTTAATATATCACAACTTATCAAATTGTACACCTTAAATACGTGCAGCTTATTATATTTCCATTACACCTAAAAAGCTGTTAAAAGTATAGTTAGAAAATAATTTAGCAGTAGTTAGTAAAAATAAGAGATCTTTGTATACTGATATGAAAAGGTGGCTATCATATGTAATTAAACAAAAGAGCAAGTTGGAAACAGGTTTTTGTAGTATGACCTCATTTTTGTTAAGGAATTTTTGTACTACATGTATTTACATATCTTTGTTTTTAATATGCACAAAATTCTGGAGAGGTCCACATTATCCTTAATAATGCTTATCTCATGGATTGGAATGATGATAAGAGGTAGGGTAGAAATGAAACTATATTTTAAACCTACACATAAGTAGGTATATGAAAATGCACAGTTAAACTTGGCAAAGAAGGGAAAACAGAGTAGAAAGAAGGAGAGAAGGTACTTGCAAAGGGAAGTGAAAAAGATTATGGAAGGTGGGATAGGGAGGAGATACAATATAAAGGGATAATGGGGGAGAGGATAATCTCAAGGTAAACAAGGCAACTTCATGAGAATGTGGGGAAAATAGGGGAATATAACCCAATTAGGCATATGAGTTTTATTACTTATTAGTCAAAAGGTTCCATAAACCTTGTAAGTTGATGAAAGTGTAACCAAAAGTGATGTAATAGTTGCATAATGGAAAAAGAAAATGCTTTATTACTCTCCACCCCACCATTTACTGATAAAGGAAAGCAAAACTGGAAAAAAACTATGTTTTATGTGCATTAATACTGTTTGACTTTTAATTAAAAAGAATGTCCCCCCTTACTTACCTACTACTCCCACCTAACTATCTAGTTTGTGGTAAATTATGTCTTCTTTAGTGTAGATTACAGCTCCTCTACAATTTTGAGTTCTACCAAATCATGTTCATCTTTATGTCCCCAGTTCGTAGGTCGGTATCTGATGTATAATATAGGTTCTTAATAAATGTTTAATGGAGGAGGTGGAGACTGATTTCTTCCAGCAGATGTGATCCCTATTCTATTTGTATGCAGAAGTGGGAAGACATCGGATCTTTATGTTTGTCTTTTGTTAGTCCCTCATTTCTAAGTAAGAAACTGATTTACTAAAAAGAGTCATCAACTGAAATATTCATTACAGCCAAAAAGATAAGTGGGCAGCCAGGAGTCATAAATACAAATAAGCATCAATAATAGAAAAGAAGATTTAACTGAAATTATTTCAAATAGTGCCGGGCATGGCACTGTGTCGGAGAGTGTTTCTTCTGTTATACATAGGGTCGCTATAGTCAGACCCAACTTGAAGGCAACTAACAACAATAATGCCTGTAGTAGCTATATTTCATCCATTCTGATATTTACACCTTTTCACCAATTAGCATCTGTGAAATCATGACACTTCTTACAATTGATGGCATCTTAAAGTTGTTATTGGAAATTTTTGTCCTTATCAGTACAGAAAATAACAGCATCTTAGATTAAATAGGATAATATTATAATTGCAAACTACTTAATCTTGATTTGTTCACGGTTTTGGGAACTGTTACTCTTATTTGACTAATACAAAAGCAGATAAAGAAAATTTAAATGATTTTTTTGCCATACAAAAAGGCTAATATAGAGAGTATTTGTTATATTGTTGTTGTTGTTAGGTGCCATCGAGTTGGTGTCCGAGTCGGTGTCTGACTCATAGTGACCCTATGTACAATAGGTGAAACAGTATTGTTAGTGCTTCTCTGCTATTCATAGTGTTCCCAATGGCTGATTTAGAAAAGCATTAAAACCTTTTGCTATATGGATTAAGTGGGCAGTAGACATAGAAAATTGAACCAAAAGGAAACACTTGTGAGCTTAGGGGAAATGTTCAACAGTAAAAGATATCTGAATTAAAGCAATAAGAAGAAAGGAATTATTGTTTTAATTTGTATTTCTTTTACTGTAGAAGGAAAGAAATTTCAGAGAGGGAGGAAAATAAGGAAGAAAGAAAAGGAAGGAAGGAAATTGAAGGTAATATCTAGTCCTAGTAATGTTGTAAATTAATACTGTCTTTTATATCTTTGGTCTCATCTGTTTTCCCTGTTCCTTTTTTCCTGCCTTTGGATAAATTGAGTACTTTCTTTGTATTTTATTCTTTCTGTTGGCTTTTTAGCTATACATCTTTGCATAATTTTTAGGGACTATTCTAGGACAAAAATTTAGTCTCGGGACTGTTTTACCCTCCTAATCCCTAAGGACCCCAAAGACCTTCTATTTATGTGGATTATGTCTGTTGATATTTTCTGTATTAGTAATTAAAACTGAGACATTAAAGTATTTTTTCAGTTCAAAACAACAATAAACCTGCTATATATTAATATAAATGATAGAGTTTAATGAAAATATTTATATTCTCCAAAATATAGTTCAAAGAATGTCATTGTTCTAAATGTTCGCAAGTCTCTTTAATGTTGGTTTAATGGATGAACCTGTCTTCTCATACCTGCTTCTGCATTCAATTTTTGTAACTTTTTTTGTGTGTATGTGTGTATGGTACTGGGGGGCTGAACCTAGGGCCTTGCACCTACTTCGTAAGCACTTTACCATTGAGTTGCAATCCCAGCACCTTTTAATATTTTTTATCTTGAGACAAGAACTCACTAAGTTATGCAGGCTGCCTCTGGCCTTGAACTTGTGATCTTGCTGTGTCCACTTCCTGAGTCATTGGGGTTACAGTTGTGAGCCATGGTGCCCAGCTTGTAACACATTTTTTAGGTTGAATTATATGAGAGAAATTTGTCCTCACACAGATATGTGCTTGTAAAGAAAAAGAGCTTTTACTAGCCTTTTCAGATCATTGTGAAAAATTTTCTTGATATCACACTGAATCTTAGTGGTGGCCATGTCTTAGTTGCAGTATGGAATATATTCTGCTACATTATAATGCATTGGTGTACCTTATACTTTGGACAGCTCCTTTACCTATGCGTTATTTCATAACATTATTCATAGGTAATTTAGAAAAGACTGGTTCTCTGTTTTATGTAAATCTTCCAAATGTTGACATGTCTTATTATATAATATTTTAAAATCCTATTTGTTAATATTACTACCAGTCTCTTCAGGAAAATCTGAAGTATTAGGAAGCTATCAGATTCATGGTGGTAGATGCAAGTTTTCCAAAATTCTAATTTTTGCTTGAAAGCTCCAAATTTATCTTTGGCAACAAATACTGTCATTTGTTTTTCTTGAAGCAATAGCCTCATTTTGTTTACTCTTGAGAAATTATGTGCCAAATATCCAAGGCTGAATAACTATAGTTTTATCTATAGTTGTTCTTTGAAGTAAAAATAGCATTCCATGAAAAAAGCAAGAAGTTCAATTCATCAAACACACAAAAAAGCAACTAGCTCTGTTCACAATTCATGAGTGCTTTTTCTCATGAGTGCTTCACTATGCGGCAGAAGTATTTTATGTATGCTTTCCATTTTGTTACATATAATATTAAAAAGATGTGTCTCCAAGGGTCAATATTTTATGTAATTACTTTTTAATGTTTGTTTGTTTATTTTCTGGTGCCAGGGATTGAACCCAGGGCTTTGCATGTCCTAGGCAAGCACTCCATTGCTGAGCTGTACCCTACCCAAAGGGTCAATATTTTATAAAATTAATGTTTACTGCTTCATGAGTCAGTGAAGTTGAAAGAGGAAAAAGTATTTGTTTATATGTATATTCTTTACCACTCCCTGGATGGTGGTAGAGAATTAGAGAATACCGTAACTGTTAACACATTTTGGTGACACTGCCTTGTTTCATACTAAGGCACTTGAAGTTTTACTCATCATTGTTTGTTTGTTTGTAGGAGTTTTATTCTGTAGCCCAAGCTGGGCTCTGATTCATTCCTCTTGCCTCACCCTGAGTGCTAGGATAACAGGTGTGCACTACCACACCTGGTCCTATCATCATTGTTACACCATTGATGCAAATGTCAACCCAGTGAAAGGCAAAATGTTATATTATTAGAGAATACCTTTGACTTAGTGGACTACCTAAAAGGGTAGACCACACTTTGAGAATCACAGTTCTAGAGATTACAATATGCTTCTTCAACTTAATACAGTCTACTTAGAATAAATATTGTACCATCTACAAAAAGATGTTTATGTTTTATTGACTATGCAAAGGCATTTGACTGTGGGGCTCACAACAAATTATGGATAACATTGTGAATAATGGGAATACCAGAGCACTTAAATGCACTCATGAGCAATCTGTACATGGACCAGGAGGCAGTCATTTGAACAGAACAAGGAAATACTGCTTGGATTAAAGTCAAGAAAGGTGTACATCAGGGATGTTTCCTTTCACAGTACCTCTTTAGTCTCAAGGCTAAGCAAATAATCCAAGAAATTGGACTTTATGAAGAAGAATATGGCATCAGAATTGGAGGAAGGTTCATTAACAACATGCGTTATGTAGATGACACAACTTTGCTTGCTGAACAGTGAAGAGGATTTGCTGATAAAGATCAGAGAACACAGCCTTCAGTATGGATTGTACCTCAACATCAAGAAAACAAAAATCCTTGCAGTTGGGTCAGTAGGCAACTTCATGATTAATGGTGAAAAGATTGAGGTTGTCTAAGATTTTGTTTTACTTGGTTCTACAATCAATACCCATGGAAACACTAGTCGAGAAATCAAAAGACGCATTGCATTGGGAAAAGCTATTGCCTTAAAGTGTTGAAAAGTAAAGATGTCATATTGAAGACGAAGGTGGGCCTGACTTATGCCATGGTATTTTCATTTGCATCATATGCTTGTGAAAGCTACACATTGAATAAAGGAGATAGGAGAGGAACTGATGCTTCTGAATTATGGTGCTGTAGATGAATATTGAATATACCATGGACTGCCAAAAAGAACCAACAAATCTATCCCAGAAGAAATGCAACCAGAGTGCTCCTTGGAAGCTAGGATGGCTAAGCAGCATCTTAGGTATTTTGGACATGTTGTCAGGAGGGACCAATCCCTGGAAAAGGACATCATGTTTGGGAAAGTGGCAGGCCAATGAAAAAAAAAGACCCTCAACTAGATGGAGTGACACCGTGGCGGCAACAATGGACTTAAACATAAAAAAGATCATGTACATAGCACAGTGTTGGGTACTGTTTTGTTCTATGGTACATAGAGTCACTATGAGTCAGACCCAACTCCACAGCACCTAACAACAGTGTAAAATAGAAGAAACTTACAACAGTGATTCCACTTATTCTTCTAACATTTATGCTATCATTGTCTTATAGTTTACCGCTGTGTATAAGACCTGTTGTTACTTGTTGTTGTTGTTGTTGTTGTTGTTGTTGTTGTTGTTAGGTGTCCTTGAGTCGGTATCTGACTCATAACGACCCTACATACAACAGGGGAAACACTATTGTCAGTGCTTCTCTGCTGTTCATAGGGTTTTCGATGGTGGATTGATTTTTGGGAGTGGGTGGCCAGGTCTGTCTCCTAAGCCTAGAGCACCTGGGGTTCCCAGACGGTCTCCCATCCAAGTACTAACCAGGCCCGGCCCTGCTTAGCTTCCGAGATCTCACAGGATCGGATGCCACAGGGGTATGGCTGCAGGCCTGTTGTTACTTATATATAATTTAGTTTTTTTAATAAACTAAGAAAAAAAAGATTTCCTTTTATAGTTATCCACTTATTTATCATTTCTGATCCCTTTATTCCATCCTGTAGAACCATGTCTTAATCTGGTACCATTTTCTTTTAAACTGAAGATTTTAACATTTCTTACAGTGCATTTCTTACATGTTTTTATAATGAAATATCTGAGGCTAGATAACTTTGTAAAGAAAAGTTTATTTAGCTTGTAGTTCTGGAGGTTCAAGGACCTGGTACTAGCCTCAGCTTGGCTATAGTGAAGATCTCGTGGTAAATGGCAGGAGCTCATGGAGAGGGAGAGACAATCACATGGCCAGACAGGAGGCCAGAGAAAGAGTCAAGGTCAGGCTCAATGTTATAACAGTTTTCTCTTGCAAGAACTAGTTCATTGTCCCATGAGAACTGTCTTATGAGAGTAGTACCTGCAGTGATCTAAGGACTTCCGACTAGGCCCCACCTGTTAAATGCCTGCCTCCTTCCACCAATACCACATGGAGGACCAAGCCTCCAACGCATAAACCCTTGGGAGGCTAAACCACATCCCAACCATAGCAGTATTATCCCACAGGTTCCTGACACTCGTACATTTTTCTCCTATCTTTTTTCTCTCTTTTCTTTAGTTTCGATAATTTCTATACACATCTTAAGTTTACTCACTCTCTCTTCTGCAGTATTCATTAGCTATTAAGTCTACCCAATGATTTTGTTTTTACTTCAGATATTGTATATGAGTACATTGTAGAATTTCCTTCTTTAAAAAATAGCTTTCCTTTCTTTGCTGAGATTTCTCCATCTCTCCATTCATTTGGGGTTGGAGTTTAGAATGCTGTTCTTCACTCTCCAAGGCCCTGGGTTCCATCCCTAGGACCACAAAAATGGGAGAAGGACTTGGCAGCCCATTCCCTAAATAATCAGCCATTAAAAACCCTATGAACAGCAGAGAAGCACTGACATAGTGCTGGGCATGGCGCTGTGCTGGGGAGCATTTTGTTCTGTTGTGCATAGGGTCCCTATGAGTTGGATCCAACTTGACTGCAGCTAACAACAACAACAATCCATTCATACTGTCCATCTTTGAATATGATTTTTACAGCTGTTTTAAAGTCTTTGTGTACTGATTCTAGTAGTTGGTTTTCCCTGAGTTGTATTTACTGACTGCCTTGTCTTTTTTTTTTTTTTTCCTTCAGTACCAAGGTTTGAACCTAGGGCCTCACACATGCTAGCAAGTGCTCCACCATTGAACTAAAGCTGCAGCTGCTGCTTAATTTTTTTATTTTGGGACAGGGTCTCACTAAGTTGCACAGGCTTCTTCTGGCCTCAAACCTCTAATCCTCCTGCCTTAGCCTCCCTCAGCTGTGCTTGTGCCTTAGCACCAAGCTCTACCCTATCTCTTGATTGACATGTCTGTTTTTTATTGTATGATAGATACTATGGATGATATCTTGTATGGGATCTGGATTATACTGTCTTTAAAGATGTTGAATGTTTTTTCTGACAGGTGGTTAAATTACTAACAGGTCTTGTTTGGGTCAGGGTTGGTTTTAAGTGTTTTAAGGGTGGGATTATTTTGATGTTGCCCCCAAGTCTAGTGTGGTTCTTATTCTAAAGGCATGGCATGTCTAGGGTTTTAACTGAATAGTTGAGCTGTTCAGAGAGATCTCTCCACCCTGGTTTAGCTGGAAATACCAGTGGCTCCAAGCTCTATACTGACCATCTCTAATCTGTTCTTATTCCTCCACCTTCCTCCCCCAAATCCTCTCACTCTGCTAGGTTCTCTGGAGTCTCCTGCTATGGATGAGCAGCCAGCACTAACAACCCTAGGGGAGCTCTCCTACAGGTTTCAGGTGCCCTACCCTCTACTAGCACCTTCAGTCCTCCATAGCACAAACCCTTACCACCTCAGCAACTCGGAATTCTGTTCTCTGCCTTCTCGCCTCACCAAAGTGCCATTCAGTGAGAAAAACCAGTCTGCTTGGGCTCTACCTCTCTGCATCAGAGTCTAGAAATGTACGTCCACAAACAGAATGACTAAGTGACTGTGGGGACTCACCTCTTACGTTTTTCTTTCCTTAAGGATTATAGTCCTAGCCAGGCATGGTAGTACACACCTGTAATCTCAGCACTCCAGAGGCTGAGGCAGGAGGACCAACGTGAGTTCAAGGCCAGCCTGAGCTACACAGTGAAACTCTTTTTTTTTAAGACAGAGTAGTCCAATACCTGAAAACAGTTGCCTCATTTTATGCAGTTTTATGATTTTTACAGTAGGAGGCAAAGCCCATTACAAGGTACTCTGTTAAGGCCCAGATCAAGACATATACAGCAATTTTAAGTCAAAATTGTCATGAAGTTTTTGTAACTGTAGAAAAATGAGTGCATAATATTTAATAAATACGACTTCATTGTAGAATTAAGAATTATTGAAGTAGTTTTAAGCGAAAGTAGTAAATTCTCTTTCTTTCTTTAACCTAAGAGTATTTTATTTTTAATTCCCTATTCTCCTAATGGGCTGGGGTTTAGCTTAATTGGTAGAGTGCTGCTCTACACTCTTTGAGGCCCTGGGTTCAATCTCCAACAGCACAAAAATGGGAGAAGGACATGGCAATCCACTCCCGAAGTGATCACTAAATAATCAGCCACTGAAAACCCTTTGAGGGCCGCTATGAGACAGACCTGACACGACAGCACCTAACAACAACTCCCCTGATACATTTGTCCAGTTTGTCATTAAATTAAGTTCGGGATAAGGTGGGCTAATTTAATGATTGAGTGCTTGCCTAGAATGCATGAGGCCATGCATAAATTAATTAATTAATTAATTAAAATTTTTAGCAAGACCTTTACATACACAGTAAATAATAAAAATAGGAAAAGTTTATTCACACAATATACACTGCATGTTTTGATTTATATATGATTACCAAAACTTACAATATGAAGCAGCACCACATTCAGCAGAATTTTCTTTTTGTAGAATTTTCAAAATCTTTAGTACCCAAGCTATACTATGTGTGTGTGTGTTTTAACTTTTCCAAACCAAACCAAAGACACGATTATTTACGCTCCTCTTACCATCAACTTAAAGCTGAAACCAAGAATCATCATTCAGTTGTATTATAAATTAGAAGGAATGTAAAATATGTATATGAACTGAGATCATAGGACTGATGACAGCTGCAAAATTATAAGACTTATTCTGCTAGTCACATTGTGAAATATTTGTTATTCAAAAATCCTTTTATTTGTGAGTGTTTTTTTCTCAAATCCAAATTTTCATGAAAAATATTCAGTATATTTTATTTTACATTTACTACTCAATTCTCTTTTTCACTTTTTTCTTTTTTTTAAGGAAACTAACTCCCTTTTTATTAATAAGGATAGCTGTTTTTCCCCAAAGAAAGGTGATGTAAAAATTTTAATGACCATTGTTATATGTCTTAAACATACGGTTTTTTATAAATCTTCAGCTGAAGCAGCTTTATAATATTAAAGAAATTTTAAGATAGTTCTTTTTTGAGATAGGGTTTCACTATGTAGCATAGGCTGGCCTTGAACTCAGATTCTTCCTGCTTCAGCCTCTCAAGTGTTGGGATTCTAAGTGTTGTTGTTTTGGGGATTATAGGTATGTGGCATCAAATCTTTATTCAATGTATATAATAATCTTAAACAGATGATTATAATATATACGTGATTTTGGATCTGCTTTTTAACCTCATATTATTTCATAAACACTGTCATATTGTTATGTAGTAGTCATATTTATTATTTTAAATGTCTGCATAATCTTCTTTTGGGTTACCATAATTTTTTTATTCCCCATCAGTGAGGTTGTTTCCAGTTTTTTACTGTTATATTTAGTACTCCAGTGAATATAATTATACAGCTATTTTTCTGTACAGTTCACTGTACTTTTGAAATACATTGTTACAATATATTCCAATAAGTACAATTTATAGGACATATACTTTTCCTGTTTTGTTGTTGTTAAATGCCTGATTATTTTCAGTCTACTTATGAGTTATTTGTCTCTGTGCTTAAAATCTACTGTTGTATTTATTACTTACAAAAACTTGAATGATTCTTATTGCTAGTCATTGAGCTTTGGTATACATGAGTCAGACTCTTTTAATATGAAGAACTGCCATAAAGCAGCAGGGCTGGAGGAAGTCCCCATAAATACAGTAGGGACATTTTATAGGTTTCTGTGGGGATTCTGTAACTGTACAGTGGAAAAATCTGTTCTTCAAGGGCTTAGGGTATAATTTTCCCCTTGCTTAGGTGTTAAGAAAATGAAGCAACATAAAGAACAATGTAAGAAAGTTAAGAGTAATTTAAGAAGTAACCAAATCTATTGAATACTTGGGAAATAGGAAGTTAAACTAACAGTTTAAAACAAATGCTTAAACCTGAAGATCACATATATTCTCATTGTCTCATGGCTTGATTCTCTACTGGAAAATGAATTGTTTTTGTTGTTTTTTAAGAGATAGGAGTCTCTTCTTAGGTAAGTATTATTGTTCATTTTTATGTATCTACATATGTATGGAAATTTTTCTTCCTTTAAGTTAGATTTAGCTCCCACATATGAGTGAGAACATAAAGTATTTCTCTTTTTGGGACTGGACTTGTTCGCTTAAGATGATGTTCTCCATTTCCATCCATTTTGCTGCAAATGACATTTCACTCTTCTTTACTGCTGAGTCGTATTCCATTATGTATAGATACCACAATTTTTCAATCCACTCCTCTGTTGATGGACATCTTGATTGATTCCATACCCTTGCTATTGTAAAGAGTTAACATTAAACGTGGAAATGCAGGTGTCTGTGTTATGATGACTTATCTTCCTTTGGGTATATTCCCAGGAGTGGTGTAGCTGGGTCATAAAACAGTTCTGTTCTTCGTGTTCTAAGGTACCTCCATACTGATTATCAAGGTGGCTGAACTAATTTACAGTCCTACCAGCAGTGTAAAAATGTTCAATAATACTTATTTGTTGTTGTTGTTAGATGCCGTCGAGTCGGTATCCGACTCATAGCGACCCTCATAGGGTTTTCAATGGCTGATTGTTTCGGATTGCCTAGGGAGTGGATTGCCAGGTCCTTCTCCCATTTTTTCGGTGCTGAGAATTGAACTCAGGACCTCAGAGACTATAGTGCAGCGCTGTACCAACCGAGCTAAATCCCAGCCCCAAATACTTATTTTGTTGTTGTTAGGTGCCGTCGAGTCGGTATCCGACTCATAGCGACCCTCTGTACAACAGGGGAAACACTATTGTCAGTGCTTCTCTGCTGTTCATAGGGTTTTCAATGGCAGATTGATTTTTGGGAGGGGGTTGCCAGGTCCTTCTCCCAAGCCTACAGCTTCTGGTGTTCCCAGGCGGTCTCCCATCCAGGTAC
>VMDO01004635.1:0-94969 GCA_007922755.1 Pedetes capensis | reverse complement strand
AAATACTTATTTAAGAATGGAAAATATAAGCAGAGTCGAAAGAAGAGGGGAGGGGATCAGTGGGTAGGAGCAAGGTGGGGAAAGGAGGGATGCTGAGGGGAAATAAAGTGGAGGGAAAAAGGAGGAGAGAAAAATCTCAAAATATATGATGCAACTATATGAATACATGGGACAAAATAGAGGAAAAGAAAGAAAAATAATCAATGAGAATATAACCCATGAATGCATATGATTTTTATTACATATTAATCAAATGGTTCTATAAAATATGTAAGTTGATGAAAGTGTAATAAAAAGTGATGTAATAGTTGCATAATGCAAATAACAAAAGTTGTATTATTCTGTACCCCACCAACATTTATAAACAAAGAAAAAAAAAAAGAGATGGTGTCCCACCATGTTGTCCAGATTGGCTTGTGGGCTCAAGTGATTATCTTGCCTCAGTCTCCTGAATAACTGATACTACAAACATATGCCATCACCCTGGTACAATTGTTCTATTTCCTTTCCTGTGTGTTGTAGAAATTTCTAGATAAGAAACTCGTTCCCAACCTTCAAAATGTTGTTGTTGTTGTTAGGTGCCATCGAGTCGGTGTCCGACTCATAGCGACCCGACATACAACAGGCAAAACACTATTGTCAGTGTTTGTCTGCTATTCATAGGGTTTCCAATGGCTGATTGGTTTTTTATTTGTTTGTTTGTTTTGGGAGTGGCCTGCCAGGTCCTTCTCCTAAGGCTACAGCACCTGATGTTCCCAGGCAGTCTGTTGCCCACATACTAACCAGGTCCAACTCAACTTAGCTTCTGAGATCTGATGGGATCAGATGCCACAGTGGTACTGCTGCAGGTGACCTTAGAAATACTACTTTTTAAATATATGACTTGTTGCTTTTAACATTATGATTGTCAAGTAATACTATTCTATATGTACTCATATATACAAAATATAGAATTGTGAGCCCCAATTTATATATGATTACTCACACATATTAAATCAAAACAAAAATCTATTCTAATTTTATTCGTTAAAGCAAATGATAAAGCTGCTTAATTGTTTTTTGAATTGTAAGTGATTGATTTTTAAAATACTGCTGGTTAAATTTTTATCTGTGGAACTCTGATTTTTACATTTTCATTGTTTTTCCTGGAGATTCCAGTACACTGGTTTTGGTCCTTTTTAAAAGAAAACAGTTTCTCACCTTTTAGTCGTATATTTATAGCTAGGTCATTGGAATATACCCTCTCATATCTGATTGCATAAACATGACTTTAAATAGAACCAAGCTTCTCATCATTCCACCCAAAGAAACTCCTTACTTATCTGTTGTTGTTAACCCACTTTCTTAGGAACTCAGTGCTACAACCTTGGAATTCCTGACTCTTCTCCAATATCTAATTCATCTCCGGGTCATAACTAAAGTTTTTTTCGGTATCTCCCCCATGGCTCTCCCTTTGTGTTTTCCTTTGCCACCACTTTGCCACCACTGCGATTCATTGCTCCTAGACCACTACAGCAGTCAAACTGGTGTCCCTCCAGTTCTTCCACACTTCATTGTCTCCTGCAAGCTATTTAACTTCCTCTGAAATCTGACCATTACCCAGCCCCCTGCTTCTCCTGCAGTTACCCAAGGGAACCAGTCAAAATGGACTTTTTCATTGCTTCCTATTTATTGTTTTTGTTGTTAGGTGCTGTGGAATTGGGCCCAGCTCATAGTGACCCAATGTATGCTGTCCATATTGCCAGATTCTTAATGACTAGAGTAACTGCCCCACTGCCTTTTCTTACACTTGACCCAAACTCACCTTCCTGTCAACCCCTCGTATTGGCCCCATCTAGCAGGAATTGGCCTTCAGCCCTACCTCCCTTGAGTCCAATCTCATCTGATTTTGGATGATAAGCAGGATGGGCCCAGTTAGTACTTGGGTGAGCAACTACCAGAGAATACCAGGTAGTATAGCCTTGGGAGAAGGACCTGGCAGCCTACTCTTGAAATAATCAGCTATGGAAAACCCTATGATTAGCAGAAAATCACTGACATAGTGCTGGGCGTGGCAAAGTGTTGGGTAGTGTTTCCTTTGTTGTACATAGAGTTGCTATGAGTCATACCCAACTTGACAGCACCTAATAATAACAAGCATTAATTGACTATGGTTCCACTCATGAGGTGCTAATCATATATGCTCCATTGTAGTAGTAGTTACTTTTAATCTACCTGCATTAGGAAAATCCTTACCCTTAATAGGCCAGGATTAAAAATTAAATTTCTCAGTATCCCCTACTTCTTTGTAGACAATAATAGATTAAAGGGTGAGAAGATGGACTTTGACATGACACCAACCTGGGATTGAATTCTGTTTCTGCCTGACTATAGGACCTTGAGTGAGTTAACTAAACTTCTGATTCCTTATATACAAAATGAGCATGATTGTAACCATCTCACATGATTTTTGAAAGAATTAAATGAGACAACTATTTGTGAAATGTGCTGAGCATAATGCTTGACATGTAATAAATAATAAATGGTAGTAATTATTATAATAATTATGATCATGGTAACTGCTCAGTTAGTGTTTGTCAGTTACCATAAGAATGTACCTCCCAGAATTTTATAATTTAACTCTTCTCATCTGTTGGGTAAGTACAAATATCATATGATAATAGGCTGATGCTAGGGATATGTTAAAGTGTTTTCTCATAGTTATCAGTAGGCTGGAAGGATCTCAAATGTGGAATATGTGATTTTTTTCATTATTTAGAAAAATGGTTTATTTTAGGAAATATACATGTTGTTTTCATTCCAGGAAAAAAATTCTTTTTTCCTCTCCTGTGCAGGGCATTGAACCTAGGGCCTCTTACATGTTAGGTAACAAGATAGACATTTTTGTAGCACAAAGTAGTATCTTCTCATATGTTATTGTTGTTAGATACTGTTGAGTCGGGACCGACTCATAGTGACCCTATGTACAACAGACAAAACACTACCCAACACTATATCATACCCGGAACTATTGTCAGTGCTTCTCTGCTATTCATAAGGTTTTTAGTGGGTAATTGGTTTGGGGGAGTAGGGCTGTCAGGTCCTTCTCCCAAGCCTCTACAGCACCTGGTATTCCCAGGCAGTCTCCCATCCAAGTACTAACCAGGGCCAACTCTGCTTAGCTTCCGAGATCTAATGGGATTGGATGCCACAGTAGTATGGCTGCAGGCATTTTCTCCTATTGTTGTTGTTGTTGTTGTTGTTAAGTGTTGTCAAGTTGGTGTCCAATTCATAGCAACCCTGCATACAACAGACAAAACACTATTCTTGGTGCTTCTCTGCTATTCACATGGTTTTCAATAACAGATTGTTTTTTGGGGAGTGGGTTGCCAGGTCCTTCTCCCAAGCCTACAGCACCTGGTGTTCTCAGGTGGTCTCCCATCCAAGTACTAATGGGGCCTGACCCTGCTTAGCTTCTGAGATCTGACAGGATCAAGTGCCACAGTGGGATGGCTGCAGGCATTTTCTCAGATAGGGAGAATAAATTCTGAAACTAAAGGTACTTACAGAAAATACTAGAAAACATGAGATTGTAGAAAGAATTACCTTCTATGTGCTGTGTCTTTTGGCTAGACATGAGGGTTGTTGTTGTTAGGTGCTGTGGCTCCAACCCAGGTCCTGAGAGAGTATAGAGCAGTGCTTTACCCATTGACCTGAACCCCAGCCTAGACATGAGGGTACATACCTGTAATCCCAGTGACTTTAGAGGCTGCATCAGGAGGGTTGCAAGTTCAAGGCCAGAGACAACATGTGCAACTTAGTGAGACTACCTCTCAAAATTTAAAGAAACAGGGCAGGGGCTATAGCTTAGTGGTAGAGCACTTGCCTAATATGCACAAGGCCCTGGGTTCAACTCCTCAGTACTCAATAAATAAATAAATAAATAAATGTGAATCCATTTTCAGCAATTAAGGCAGTTAATAAGAAAAACAAATCTAAGCCGGGCACAGTAGTGTACACCTGTAATTCCAGTGGCTCAGGAGGCAGAGGCAGGAGGATTGCAAGTTCGAGACCAGAGGCAGTCTGTGAGTCTGTCTCAAAAAGTAAAAAAAATGGGCTAGAGATGCAGCTCAGTGGTCCAGCATGCAGAGCATGCAAGCGCAAGGCCCTAGGTTCAACCCCCAGTAACCGCAAAAAAAAAAAAAAAAAAAAAAAGAGGAAAAACAAATCTAAAGTTACTTTAAAAATTGCAGGGTAAGTACAAAATATTTTAAAACTTGTATCTCTTTCACAATGGAGTATTAGAATACAAATGTTATCAAAGGAACATTAAAATACTATTAAAGAATGCCCTGTTCAAGCCAGACTTAGTGGTGTGTGCCTGCAATCCCAGCACTTGGGAGGCTTGAGGCAGGAACACTGTAAGTTTGAAGCTAGCCTGGGCTACGTAGCGGGACCCTGTCTCAAAAAAAAAGACAGAAAGAAAAAAAAAAGAAGATTTTAAAAAATAATACTGTTCATAGATTAACAAAGAGGCAAATAAATTTAGCTTTACAGTAAAACACAGCACCATACCAGCACCCAGATAATCATCCACCAGACTTCAGCAACAATTTTCCAAAGATGGCTGGGGCTTGCAGCACAACCAGATTTAAGCAGAAGAATTGTAGGAGTAGCAGAGTTGCATTAGCACCATCAGGAGGAACATCTGACATAAAATGTATTCATTTGACATGGAATTCATTTGTATCACTTGTGTTTGCTTTAATCTAGAATGAAAGATGGAGTTCCTGGTCACCTTTTTTCTGCCTTCAATTATAAAACACATTTTATAGTCTTCTTATTTTTTTAATAGGGATCACATGCAGTGGTCTAAAGAAGAAGAAACAACAGCCAGGAAAAAAGTAGAAGAAAACTCAGCTGTGCGAGTCATTCTGGAAGAGCAAGGTAGCCAACTTACGTGTGGCTCCTGGAGCCCAGCTTCTCTGTTTGACCTTCCAGTGTTTCAGTTCACAACCTAGTCACCTTTCCTCCTCATTGTGCCATTGCTTTTGAGAGTTCTTAGCTTCTACCTAAGCCAATCAACCCACTTGTTCCTTTTGGTAGCATTCCCAGTTCTTTCAGTGTAGTGGGACCAAAATTAATGAAATAAATTATGTATTCACCCTATAATTGGTCTTTTGGTAGTCATATTGCTTTTTCTGGGAGATACACATATGGGTGGCATTTTAAGCAAGATACGAAAATATAACTTTAAAATTTATGTTCCTCTTGCTGTGCCGCTTTCAGTAGGCTATTGTGCATTTCTCTTGCTAGGATCTTTGAACAAATTCATAAACTTTGAGTGAAAAGATAGTCGTATCAAAATGTTTCTTGTCTTTTAGGATAAGGATCAAAAACATTTTTCTTGGAGGCCTTTGTATTTGGAGTTTAATTTAAGTTAGGCCTTGCCAACCTTCATAAATAGCTCTTAAAAAATTAGCCTTTGCTACTTTAGAAAAAAACAGAAAATGACAAGTGTTGACATGGATGTAGAGAAATAGGACCCTTTGTACACTTTTGGTGAAACTGTAAAATGATACAGCCACTATGGAAATGGTGTGGAGATTCCTCAAAAAATTAAAAATAGAACTGTTATATAATCCTGCAATTCACTTCTGGGTTATATCCAAAAAATTAAAAGTAGGTTCTCAAAGTGATATTTGTATTGCCATGTTCATAACAGCAGTATTCATGACAGGCAAAAGATAGAAGCAATCTGAATACAAGTGTTATAAAATCAACATTGTTGTTATTGTTGTTAGGTGCTGTTGAGTCGGTATCCGACTCATAGTGACCCTCATAGGGTTTTCAATGGCTGACTATTTCAGGATTGCCTTGGGAGTGGATTGCCAGGTCCTTCTCCCATTTTTGCAGTGCTGGGAATTGAACTCGGGACCTCAGAGACTGCAGCACAGCACTCTACCAACTGAGCTAAATCCCAGCCCCAAAATCAACATTAAAATACTCTTAAAGAATATCCTATTCATAAATTAACAAAAATGCAAATAAATGTAGCCTTTGAGTGAAAAAAGAAGACAGTACCAGCACCCAGATAGTCATTTGCCCAAATGACCTAGGGATGTGATTTCAGCAACCATTTCCCAAAGGTGGCTAGGGCTTGCCATCACTGTGGATGAATAGATAAATAAAACATGGTAAATACCAAAATGAAGTATAAAATGGTGGTTGCCAAAGTCAGGAAGCGGGCAGAAAAGGGAGTTACTTAATGGGTTTAGACTTATAGTTTGGCAATATGGAAAGGTTCCAGAGATCTGTTTCATAACAGTGTGAATATCATAACACTATTGAACTATACACTTAAAAATGGTTAAGATGCTAAATTTTATATTATGTATTCTTTAGCACAATTTTTTTAAAAAAATCATACCACAAAAGAAAAAAATAAAGGGGGGTCTATGTCCCTCTCACTACATGGCTAGGAACCCATAGTTACTTTGTCCAATTCCTATACTCACTGTATGTGATTTTACATCTTGTTTTTCTTAAAATGGCATCTTCTTTAGAGCATGTTGGCTACTTTTTCTCTCTTTTTTAAAAAATAGTTTATTGAAGTACCAAATAAATACAGTAACTTATACAATGCATAAGTGAATTCTCAAAAAGTTCAGTGAATTTTCACAAAGTGAATGCATCTGTGTAAATAGCACCCACATGGAGAAACAGAAAATTACCAATATCCTAGAAGCTTCCTTGTGCTCATTCCCAATTATAATACTCCCCCAACCTCTCATATGTCACAAAGAGCAGCCACTATTTGGCTTCTAAACCATGGATTCATCTTGCCAGAACACCTTGGTTCTGATCCTTATCCTTTCTTGGTCACTCTTACAACTGTATCAATGTAACGATAGAGCAAGAGTCAGCAAACTATGGCCTATGGGCCAAATTCAGCCTACTGTCTGTTTTTATTAAGTTTTATCAGAACACCAAAACACTGATTTGTTGACGTATTGTCTGTGGCTGCTTTTGGGCCACAACAACAGAGCTGAGTAATTGCAACAGAGACTATATGTGTACCATAAAGATTAAATTAGCTATCTAGCCCTTTACAGAAAAGATTTCCCAAGCTCTAAGCTAGATTTTGTTACTATATTGATCAGCTGTTCTGAAACTCCCCAGGGAAAAATGTTTGCATTCCTCTGTTTAAGCCAAACCTAGTGAAAATCACTGGTCCCACTGTTCAAGTGACTTTCGTGTACAATTGAGGCTAAAGTTTGAAGCAAAGGTAACTGAGGAGACTGAACCCATGAGACAGCCCTCAGCCCCTAACCAGTAAAAGGGCCAGTGCTGACCTATCTTGTCCTCTGGTGTCCTTTGTAATCCATCTTTTCTTCTGGCATCATTTGCTGTTCCTTAGAGGCAGTTCTCCTTCCTCATCCTCAGCATTAAGGTGTTTGGAGGGTGGAAGGGGTAGGAAGGAAGAGCACCTGATCCTCAGTGGAATTATTCTATTTTTATGAGCTCCAATCATGTAGTCCCAGAGCAGAATATGGCCAGGGAGGGTTGGGGTTGGAGTTGAGGGTGCATACCAGTGGCAGTATTGCATACAGATCAGCCAACATTGCATTCCTTTGCAGGAACTCTGTCATACTGTTTCTGAGGAAGTATAACTTTGCTTCTTTGCCAGCAGCTGCGCAGACATATTTTCCACATTACTCAAGCTTCTACTAGTGGCCACCTGGATGTGACAAAGGAAGTAAAGCCTAAACTGAATTAAAACTTATCAGTTATTTTAATTTATTTCCAGGAAGTTAACAATCATCCACAGTATATTTCCTGATAATATAAAAAACTGTTTTTTTTTCACATTCTTCTGAATAATTTTGTTCAGAACATAAGTAGATGAACTGATAATGTTCCCTTAAAGTCTCTGTACACTGCTCTCTATTTTGTCCTATTTATGTTAACAATGAAGTTGAGTGAAGCTAATGAGGTTATTTTAGGGCCTCAGAAACCACAGTAAAGGAAAATGTTGGTTCCCACAGAACCATAGTGTGACCAAAATAGAAAGGAGGTGACTGGCCTCTTTACAGAAGTAGGAAAGGCAGGCAGCGGAAGGCTGATGGCACCACTTTGAGGCATTTGATTTGCTTATTAGTATGTCCAGTCTCTTTATGAGGGAGCTTTTCTGGTCACTGAAGACATAGCACAAAAGATTCCATTTCAAAATGATTCATAGAGGTAGAGATTTCTGCTGGGTCCCCTCTGCTTCCTCCCTATAACACTCCTCAGTGCAGCAGGCTTCATAGGTGTTGGGGGACCACTGCAAGAAGAAGAATGCATTATGAAGTGACCATCTTAGCACACACAAAGTAAGCTTGCACATAGCAGTAGCTAAGGCTGCTAGGAGGGTGGCAGAGAAAGAAAACTTGTATTCTGAGGAGCTGTGTTGCTTGACAGGATATTATAATGAGAGCTACCAGAGCAGTTTCTGCTAGGGATCATAGTTCTGCCAATCTGCAGAAGCCCTGGGTGAGGCTTCTGATTTAATATTTAATGTCACTGATGAATGCAGGTCAAGATGAATAAATGGATGGAAAGCTCTGCTCCCAAACATTGTGAGAACCGTATGGAAGCTTTGACCTGGCTTTTCCACTAGTGCCTCTCTTAACCACTATCTTTTCTTATCTAGGAGAGTCCTAAGTCTTTGAAAGATCCAATCATCAGCCATCATGATGTATTCTGTTTGCAGATCTTTATACAGCAGGAGCACTGTTTATTGATCTTATCTTACTTTATTAATGCCTCTGGGAGGAAAGACTAGTCGTTCTCCCATGTTGGCCAATACCGGTAACATTTTTTTGGTCTCTGTGTTTCACATTCTCCTGTCACTCCTATCTCTGTTTCCCTCCTATTGTTTCAGCAGTTGGTGAGAACTAGTCAGGAAACACCCTTGCCATCTGACAATAAAATCTTATGCATTTCAGATGATAGTCTTTTGCTGCAGGATGGTTGACTTTCATTTCTGTAATTAAAATGTATAGCATCCAGGCTCTATTAGCACTATTTCTTTTAATTAGATTGCTCAGATTAATGGTTTTTTAATGCCACATTTCCTTTTCCTAATTACTTTTCAATTTTATTGTAGCTCATATTTCTTTTAGAAGCAATTTAACTCAGAGAAATGAGAAAAATATATTTGGAAATTTTTGAGTTAAATGATTATATTTTATAATTTTCTAAAAAGATCCCCAGTGTGTTGTATCTTAGCTGGTTATAAAGCACATTTAAAAATGTAATACATTTTTAAAAATAACAAAAACACCTACTATTTCCAAATAACTATCTACCTAGGGTAAGTTATCTATGTCAAACAAAATAATAGGCTCAATATACCTTACCTTGTGAATGCCTTACCAGTTAAGAGAATGTTCTTTAAAAAAAAAAAAAAAAGAGTAAAGTTTGTGATGATAAATACAGAGTACTTGTTTCTAAGATGGCTCTGACTATTTAAAATTTCATATAATGCTCTCGGAAATAAGCTTTTAGTTCTATAGTTTTAGGAGTTTTCTTTTATTAGACAATGAACTTCATTAATGACATGTGGAAATTGCATAATTGATGTGCAAAAACAACTTTCAGTTGCTTTTTGTTACATAGTAACTTAGAATAAATTTTCACAATTTATATTAATCATACCCTACACGCTAGATCCATAAATGATTTAATTCAGTTTTTTAGTTATGATGTTCAGGGTGATTCAAAAGAATTCTGAATATTTAAGTACAGTTAGTGTGCCATATTCCTTCTTTCCCTCAGCAATATTGAATTTATTAAGTGAACAATAGAGAAGAGCTTCATCTGGCTGTGCTTAAACAGATCACTATACCCTTTAGCTGTCATTGGCATAGAAATCAGTTGGCAACTTAGGACAGAAAAAAGAAAAAAAATGTTCCTCCAAGAAAATTTTATGATTCATACAGCTGTTAAGCAATCAGTTAGACAAGATTAAGATAGTGCAGATTTCTCCACATTATACTCTTTTATCATTGCTGACCTGAACTTGTGGTGAGTTAATAGCAGGTTGAGACTAAGTTTTTCACTCATGGTCAGAGTGTAACCTCTCCAACTCCCGTTTTATCACAGATACTTTTGCAGTTCAAGAAATTAAATCATACACTGAGGTGTTTGTTGTCTCATGCTGATAATTACCATGAGTTTGATCAAGTTTCTGTGGGGTCTCAGAAGCTGTCACACATTGCTGGGAACTGTGGAGTTGCTAGGATTGATTTGAGATACTGCTAAAAGCACAGCTTTAAAAGGCCAAACACGTTCCAGGCTATTGGTGCTGGTTCTCTGTTTTATTTCTGTACGGCAAGCCCATCTATTCTCATAGAACATTTTATATTCTTGTTATTCATCATAATTTCATCATATAACCTTGCATGGCTTCTATTTTACAGGATAGAATTTAATTAATTCTGTATTTCTGGTCTTTTAAAATGAAGGTTAACTCCAATGAGCATTATTTTTACAATTTACTTAGACTGATTGTAAGTCACACTGAGATTTTAAATTCAGAGGAAAGTAAGAATCAGACAAGCAGGTTATTTTCAGAGATATTTTGGAGGAAGTTCATATTGACTTGTGTTAGGAAGATGTTGTAGTGTAATGATTAAGAGTCATGGCTTTTAGAGTTTGATAGACTTAGTCTAGGTTCTGACCCTGCTTTTTCTATCTGAATGAACTTGGGGAAATTTTTTTATCCCCTCTGACCTTGAATTTCTTTATCTGTAAATTGGAATAACATTGTCTACCTGGGAGAAACTGTTACCCACAACCTAGTACCAGGGAGAGACACCCCCACTAAAAGGGATCTTTTTGTCCATAGATATAGTGACATCAGAAAGCAAAACTGAAGCTGAGTGCCAGTAACACAGGTTTCTTCATTGGCCAGAGGATGGAAAAGTGGGAGTCTAGGCTCACAAATCAACTTCTCAACTCATTGAGAGTGGAAAGGTTATAGATGTGGGATAAAAGAAATGGAGGGGAGAAGAGGAAGGGGAACAGGGGCAGGTGGAGAGAGAATAAGAGCAGGTAATAGATAATGAATATGATCGAAGTACATTATATGCATGTATGAAAATGCCCTGATAAAACCTACTATTTTATGTGTTAATATATGCTAATTTAAAAAGAAATGAAGAGGAGGTATAGGCTAATACAGAGAAGGAATACTTGTGTCTTTTCTGAGAATGAGCAGAAATTTCCAGAATTCAGGCACTACCCCTTCTATTCTTTTTATGCTCTGGTACTTCCTGTTATGGCAATTGGTAGGTGTGTCATTTAGTATGGAAATTAAATTCTAATGAAGTTAGAGGTTGCTTGACCATCACTTTGGCAACCACCATAAATCCAACTGGTTTTGGCTAGCCCACCTGAAGAGGAACTTCTGGCCTTCAAAGATCCAGTCCTCAAAGATAAATGAGACTAGGGAGAGGTAAAAATTCAGTTGGGTCACATAAGCAATATAGTAAGTAACAATATTATTAGGATTAAATGGGAAAAAATCTAAATAAAGCATTTGACATAATGCCTAACACATTATAAATGCAATAAGTTTTATCACTATTTTAATGCTATTATTACTGGTATGATTATGTGTTTGATTTTATTCCTCCTGTATATGAGTGGGAAATACTTAAGAAGTAGCTTGAAAGTATAAATATACTTGACTGTTGTCTTTTAACAGTAATCAAGTCCTTTTTGTTTTTGTTTTCATTTTGGGGGCAGGGTCTTGCTATGTAACATGGCTGGCCTTGAATTTGTGATCCTCCTACTTCAGCCTCTGTCAAGTCCTTTTTAAAGATTCCATAGGCTGAGATTGAATTTAGGTGCTTGATATGTTTGTTATCTGAACCAGATTATAGTCACATCACTACAGATTAATTTATTTATGGACTATAAAAATTAGAATAATGGTACAGGCTCATGTTTAAATTAACAGTTTGATCCAAGATTGTGTAGTTTACAGAACTAATAGTGTTCTTCATAAATCTATGGAGCTTAATAGGTAAATACATAGAATTTATAGAGCTTAAACAGACTATAAAATCAAGCTGGATTCAGAAGAGGGCATGGACCCCAGGACATCATTGATGATGTTGAATGGATATTGGCCAAAAGCAGAGAAGACTAGAAAAATGTCTACGTTTTATTGACTATGCAAATCCTATGTGGATCACAACAAATTATGGATAACATTGCAAAGAATGGGAATACCAGAACACTTAATTGTACTCATGAAGAATATGCACATGAATCAGGAGGCAGTTGTTCAAACAGAACAAGGAAACACTGCTTGGTTTAAAGTCAAGGAGGATGTGCATCAGGGTTGTTTCCTTTCATGGTACCTCTGAGCAAATAATCTGAGAAGCTGGACTTCATGAAGAATAATATGGCATCGGGATTGAGGGAAGATTCATTAACAACCTGCATTATACAGATGACTTAACTTTGCTTGCTGAAAGTGAAGAAAATTTGAAACATTAACTGATGAAGATCAGAGAACACAGCCTTCAGTATGGATTGTACCTCAACATCGAGAAAACAAGTCCTTGCAACTGGGTCAGTAGGCAACATCATGATAAATGCAGAAAAGATTGAGGTTGTCCAAGATTTTGTTTTACTTAGTTCTACAATCAACACCCATGGAAGCCACAGTCAAGAAATCAAAAGATGCATTGGGAAAAGCCTTTGCTTTAAAGTGTTGAAAAGGAAAGATGTTACATTGAAGGCAAAAGTGCACCTGACTCATGCCATTGTATTTTCAGTCGTATCATCTGGTTTTGAAAGCTGGACATTGAACAAGGGAGACAGCAGAAGAATTGATGCTTTTGAATTATAGTCCTGGAGATGAATATTGAATATACTGTGGATTGCAAAAAGACCCAACAGATCCATCCTAGAAGAAGTGCAACCAGAGTGCTCCTTGGAAGCAAGGATGGTTAGACTTCATCTTAGGTATTTTGGACATGTCAGGAAGGACTGATCCCTGGGGAAAGACATCATGTTTGGGAGAGTACAAGGTCAATGAAAAAAGGAAGACCCTCAACTAGGTAGATTGACAGTGACTGCAACAGTGGGCTTAAACATAAAAAAGATGCATGGCACAGTGTTGGGTAATGTCTTATTCTGTTGTAGGTAAGGTGACTGAGTCAGACTCGACTTGACAGCACCTAACAGCAACAAACAGACTGTGGAGATACTCTAATTCAGCCCCACCATCAAAGGAAACTCTAAGCAAGATGAATGAAGAATTCAGCTAAGATTCTTTTTTTTTTTTTTGTAATATACATACAACTTTGCAAAGAATAGAACCTGATAATTATTAAATTGTTTCTGTTGCTCCAAATTCTCATCTGTCATGAATGAATACAAAATAAAATTTAGAGTTGCCAGCATTGTCTTTACTACTGTGTGAATTTTTTCTTTTAATATTATTTTCCTTTATTTTTAAATTTCTACATAAGGTTGCCCCATTTTAAACCTGCATGGTTTGCTTGCTTATTCCCATGATGTGAAGTATTTACATTAGTTCCCACTTTTTCCTGTTATGAGTAGAATTGTTATGCATGTATTTTTATCACATCACTCCCTGGAACTCACTATTCCACTCCAGTTAATTCTTAGGGGGAATACGTCCACAAATTAATCAAGATAGAGTATTAAGTTCTAGTTACTGGTAATTAGGCTCAAATTCACTTCATGAGTAGCTTGATATTGGAAACCCAAATACTAAAGATTTGAATAAATGTAGATCTCCTTAACTTTAAATCTTGGTCTTCTGTCTGGTTTTTATTTGACAGAAAGTCTTTCATCTGCACAGAGTGAATTACAAAGAGAGTTTTTAAGGTAAAGGAAGAAAAGACGGTCCAAAAAGACCTTTGGGAAATATGGAGGTTTTCTAATTTCTCCTGGGTCTAATTTTTAGAATGGTGTGTTGTTTTTTTACACTGTATATCAAATTCTCCCCAATTGTTAGAAAGTTGAGACAGAACTATTCTCAAGATAAATATATACTTTTGCATTAACCATAGACCTCCTTCCATTAGTGGAAATGTGAGCATGTTTTGGACTTAACATCACATAATTCATTTGTTATAGAGCCTCACTATCATTTCTCAGACCTTAAATGCAGATGGGAGTTTCTATCTTTATGGCAGTCTTGCTGCCAGATATAATTCAGCCTTGATGGGAAGGACGTCTTGTGGCTAGATGGGTGGAGATCCATGGTATGTGGCCGTAAAGATAAAAATGGAAAGAAGAAAGGAAAACAATAAGGACTTCGGGGCAAAGATGAACCTGAACTGATTATTCTGAGGGCTGAGGTGATTTGAATATTATGAAGGAAATGAGCCCTTTATCGTTCTTATTTTTTTAGCTTAACTTATCTTTGGAATAAATAGTAAATACACATGGATCAAAATTCAGATGAAAATTCTCCTTCAAACCATGCTCCCCAACTGTTCCATTCCCCTCCTTAGTGGTGACCAATATTATTATATGACTATCCTTCCAGAGATACTCTGTTCCTGTACAAGTATGTGTATACACATACATCATATGTGTCTGTGTATACCCACTCATGTAGTTTTTCTCCTCCTCCCTTCTTCTTTCTCTTTCTCTTCTTTCTCCTCTTCCTTCTCCTCCTCCTTGTTAGTGAATGGTTGCATAATATATACACTGTTTTACACCTTGCTTTTTCCCCCAACACTAAATCTTGGAAGTTATTCTGTATCAACTAGGAAGCTTTTGTCTTCTTTGAATGCACTTATAAAATGTCATGCATCTACATTGAGTGAAATTCTTAGTCCATGAATTAAGCATAGGATTAGCCTTTTACATAATAGGAGTCAAGAAATGTTTGTTGGATGAGGAGGGGGTGAATAAATTATTTTATTAATGCAAGGTACATATAGGAAGGAAGAGGCAGAAGGCCAGGAATTGCCTAAAGCTCTGAGACCATTAGCCTAACCCTGCCCCCTTGGCTCAGGGTGGCATCACAAAGTGCCCATCTGTGTAAGAAAGCACCCAGCAATTCTCTTGAAGGGTTCATACTGGGAGATGTCCATACAAAGAGGTGCTTCTGGAAGTCAGAGAAAAATAGAGTTATGAGATGGCCTTTAGACTAAAGAAGTAGGAAAACATGGTCTGTTCTTCTGTGATTGGTACTCTAGGACCTAGAAAAAGTGGGTTCAGGTCCTTTCTTCAGAGTGCGAAACAAGGAGGTTTGAAGTAGTCGATTTCAGTGAATATTATGGCTCTAAAATTGTGTCACCTGCAGCCATAGCATTGTGGTGTCCAATCCCATCAGATCTCGTCAGATCTCAGAAGCTAAGCAGTGTCAGGCCTGGTTAGTACTTGGATGGGAGACTGCCTGAGAACACCAGATGCTGTAGGCTTGGGAGAAGGACCCAGCAACTCCCAAAAATCAATCCACCATTGAAAACCCTATGAAGATCAGAGAAGCACTGACAATAGTGTTTAGTCTGTTGTACATAGGGTTGCTATGAGTCGGATGACGACTCAATGGCATCTAACAACAATAACAACAAAATTGTGTCAATTATAATTCTGCGATTTCCTTTTTTATCACAATTTACAGATTTTTCATATTGAAACTGCATTTGTGGAGACAAAAAATAAGATGTCCTATCTCTAGAAAAATAAGAAGCCACACTGATTATTGATAAAAATGTGATTGCTAACTGGATGCCATGGTGCACACTTGTAATCTTAGCAACTCAGGAGGGTGAGGCAGGAGGGTTGCAAGTTCAAGGCCAGAGGCAGCCTCAACATAAAAAATATAAAAGGGGCTAAGGATACAGATCAGTGATAGAATACATCCCTAATATGTGTGAGGCCCTGGGTTCAACCTCCCAGTACTGAAAAAAAAAATATGATCATTAATATTCCATGATTAGACTACAGAAAGTAGTTCATAATGATTATATTCGTCACAAAAATTGACTGACCTATTAAAATAAAAGCATATTTATGCCAACTATGATGGCACACTCCTATGATTCCAGCACTCAAGAGAGGAAGATCACTGTAAATTTGAGGCCAGCCTGAGCTACATAAGCACATTCCAGGCCCTCCAGGGCTACACAGCAAGACTGTCGCAAAAAACAAGACAAAACAACAACAAAAAAACCAAAACAGCTTATGGGGGTTGTTAGTTGTTGTTAGGGGCCGTCGAGTCGGTATCTGACTCATAGCGACTCTCATAGGGTTTTCAATGGCTGATTGTTTCGGATTGCCTTGGGAGTGGATTGCCAGGCCCTTCTCCCATTTTTGCGGTGCTGGGAATTGAACTCGGGTCCTCAGAGACTGCAGGGCAGCGCTCTACCAACTGAGCTAAATCCCAGCCCGCAGGACTAAGTATCTCACAGATTGATATTTTTAAAGGAATTAAATATCAGATAAAAATTATAATAGTTATAAAGTAGTAAGTATAATTGATAATATATAATACATTTAACAATATATAATTATTAAATACAAAATATTTGGTTACCACAATAGTAGCCAATAGTAAAATATATCCTTTTTTTCCTCTTTATTTTAGTTAAGTATGAAAGTGAAGCTAGTAAATATTGGGACAGATTTTATAAGATCCATAAGGATAAATTTTTTAAGAATCGTAATTGGCTTTTGAGAGAATTTCCTGAAATTCTACCAACTGATCAGAAAACTGCAGAGAAGGTGCAAGAATCATCATGTGATGATGTGAAAACTAATGCTGCAAATTGTTTCTTGAGAATGCAAGAAGAAAAACACCATTATAACAAAAGTTCCGGCTCATCAGATGGTCAAAGCAAAGCAGGATCTGATTTATCCAACCTAGACTGGGAAGAACACAGAAAAGGACCTCTTGCGGCTGAATTGTTTCCTGGCAGCAATGCAACGTTCAGAATACTAGAGGTATTGTATTCAAGGGACAAAGACAGGAAGTGACAAAATTTAAATGTACATTCCACATTATTTTACTAATCTACATTTTGTAGATAATAAGTGATCAAATCTCATTAAATGCTAATATCCTTTTATATATAGATAATATTTCAGGGACTCCCATCTTTAATCAGTTGAGCTTTAAGTTTGTGACTTTCATTTCATTTACATGGCTTTTTTCTTTCAATATGTTTTCATTTCTAACTTGAAGACGGTTTTAAGTACTTAAAAGATTTTGGTCTTAATTTTTACTATTATTTCTCCTTTAGTTAAGATAGAAATAAATGAGATATATAATTTATTATAACCAAAGTAGACCTTGATTTTCTATTTTTGAAAGTAAACCCTGTCTTTCTGATTGTAGAGGTAATAAATGTTGATTACAGAGAATTAAGTAAACAGATAAGAGAAATAAAGTTACCTATAATCTTCAAAATAAATGATTTATCCACCACTAATTAATATTTTAATAACTTTTCATTCATAACTGTAGATGTATATTGGGGTTTTGCTTTGTTTTATTTAGCATTATTTCATAAGCAGTTTTCCCTGTCTTTAAAAATTCTCTATAAACATTTTCATGGCTACAAAATATTTTTCCATGTTGAACACTATTATTTTACTTATATAGTTTCATACTACTGGGCATTTGAATTGTTCTCAGGTTTCATGCAGCGAATGCCTTTAGGTATAGACTTTAGCTGCATTTTCTTGTATTCTCTTGGGTTAGATTTACTAGCTTATAATTTTAATGCTCTTAAACCATATTGCCAAATTTCTTACACCAATTCCACAGCAGTGTGTGTCTGTTTTATCATTCCCTCGTTGGTTGGAATATTCTTATTTTAGTTTAAGAGCTTCTACTGTGTTAGACAAAAAATTGTATCTTGTTTTATTTTGTACCTCTTTCATTGCTAAATAGGTCATATAATTCTTCAAATGTTTAGAAGTCATTTGTATTTCATTTATATTCTGTCCATTTATTTCCTTTGCTTGTTTTTTGTGTTTTTTTGTTTTGTTTTTTTAATGAGCCCTGCAATTATCTCATTTATTGCCTTTGAGAGGGGATTATTTTGTGTGTTGGACACCTCTTAATTAGATTTATTTTGGGCTTTGACGTGTACAAAAATTTAAATGTTTCCGTAGTCAAAATTTGCAACATTATTCTTGTGATTTGTTTCATTGCCTCTTTATTTTAGGTTGGCTGTGGTGCTGGAAATAGTGTTTTTCCAATTCTGAACACCTTGCAGTGAGTTTTTAGAGTTTTCTTGTACAGAATTTTACATATTTATGGGATGTTGACAAATTCTGGAAATATGTTGTCATGTATAGGCCAGTAGTTCTTAATTCCCATATAAACCATGACTAAAACAAATTTCAAAAGAAGTATCTTAATGACTAATTTCACATGAACTTGGAATTACTCTGAAAATGGTGTTTCTCACCCATGGGTTGTCCACTATGGGTTTGAAGTAATATTTTGAGCTTGTGTTTATGTGGATGAGAGAATAAGAAAAGAGCAAGAAATTTCATCCTTTCATGAAGCTGTGAATTGCTCAACTTCAGAGATTATTTGCTCCTCCTGAATACTTAGATGTCACTTTCAACAGAGAACTAAGTTTATAGCTTAGACCTTAGTCCTCATCTTATTTTGTCATCATTTCTGGAATAACATTCAATATAAGACCTTTACATGTTAGATCATCGTGTTTAGGCTTGAAATTGTTTGCAGGTGGCAGCAGCTAACCCTAAGACTCAAAAAAGCAAAAGTAAATGAAGAGGACAGAGATGTTCCCCTGACCTGCCCTTCCTGTACACCATCTCACCTTTGCATTGTAGTAATTCCATATGAAGCAGACATGCCTTTAAAAAAAAAAAATCCTCTCCAAACACCTTTTATTTATGCTAGTCTGTCAAGTTCTTTCTTTTATTTTCCTTTTTAAGTTTACAATATGGCTTTCACGTCATTTTTCCCATTATAAAATCAGTATAAGCACACTGCAGAACATTTCCATTAGAGGAAAGGGGGAAAATTACCCATCATCTCCATCATCCTAACATAGCCACTGATGGAATTTTCATTCTGCGTGCATATTCTTAATTTAACAATGTATTCTTTTAAACTTTGCATTATGAAAATGTAAAAGCATTTTGAAAAGCAAGGAGTAGTACAATGAATTTCTATAAGTCCATCATCTTAATTCAAAAATTATTAATATAATGCCAACATCTTGACACTTTATTTTCTATTATTCAAGATGCATCTCCCAAAATCAGGACATTCTCCAATACTTTTATGAACCTAGCATAATAAATAGTAATTCCCTAAAATTATATAAAGGCCAGTTAGGGAGGCCAGGCACAGGTGACACTGGCAAATTTACAGTTCTGAATGTCCTTTCTCTTTTTGTACTTATCATTGTTTTCCCTTTTGTAGTTTCTGGGCTGAAGTGTTCTGTTCCCTTATATCAAACATCCGGTTTGTTCACCTCAGTGATACCTCAACTTCTAATACACATACATATACTATATTGGCACACATTACTTTATGATAGATCTCAAGGTATTATTTAGCACATAATGTCTTTATTTCATGTCTTTCCAGACACTTTTTATATTCCTTGAAATAGAGAGCATATTTTATCCTAATCTGATTTTTCAGGTTGCCTAACAGTATAATATAGTTAGAGCTCAATATATATCACCTGTTTAATCTCTGATTTCCCACTTATTTGTTGTATTTTTCCCTCTTCTCCAACTAATAATTGCAAGCCCTTGGCTCCTCACTTCTTCTTTTCCTTTTCCTTCTCCTTTTTTCCAAGAGACAAGTTTTCACTGTGTAGCCCGGACTGGCCTCAAATTCATAATCCTCCTACCTTGGCCTTCTGAGTATTGGGATTTCAGTCATGTACCACCACACTGAGCTTTTGACTCCTCACTTCTGAGTCTTTCTTCTTGGCTATGTCTTTCTTTGGCTTATACCAATGTGTTAGAAATCATAGTAGCTCAATTATCTGAGTTAATTAATTAATCTCTTAAAAGACAACCAGTGATCAGCCTTCCAAAAGGAGGATTAAACATTTTCCCCACATACGAAATTATGTTTTATTACTTTTGGAGAGTGTAGGATTAATGTTTTACATTTCCAGAATATTTCACCACAATTAGACCTCTGGCATTGAGAGGTCAGATCATTCTCCAAGGATCTTTGAATTCTTAAACCCCCTACCAAGAGAGTGCTTGCTGGTGAGATGGTAGTAGTGATATTTATACCTGCTTGTTGGGAGAAGAGCCAAGACAGTCAGCTGATTTTACAGAAAAGCTCTGGAAAAGCTCTGGTCATAAGACTTCAATTTGCAGTACTGATGCAATGGGAATTCCCTTAGGGGTCATACTGCCTCCCTGGACACATGGCAGTTGTCACTTGCTTTCCTTTAGTTTCCGTACTGGTCTATATCTGGTGGGTTTCTCAAAGGTAGACTGCAGACCTTTCATAATGAGCTAGATATACCAGGGTACAGAAAAACATTTTGAGCTATATGGGAGTTTTTAGAGTATCGTGTTAGTTTTTAAGTTCCTGGAAGGCAGAGGCAGATGTCCTTTAATAGCAAATAATAGAATAATAATGATGATGATGATAACAAGTTATAAAAATGACAAACATTTATTGAGCATTTATTCATAAGTCCACCATCTTTCTGGAAAGGACTGTATGAATCAATTCAGTCTTCACAACTACCTTAGATACCACATTTGTCTCTGTTTTAAAGATAAGGAAACAGTTACAGAGAGATTAAGTAACTATCTTCAGTCACACTACTAAATGCTAGAGCCAAAAATCAAATTTGTGGCAGTGTGGTTTCAGAGCCCTCATCCTTAGCCATTAGACCATATAGTGCTTTATGCATCTGAGAGGTAACTGAGAACATTTCAAATACATGTGACCAGTCAGCAGATTACAAATCACAATTATATGATTTCACACAAAACAACAGAAGTATATGAGACAGATGAAAAAATACCAACCAGTGCAAGGTTTGACTTTGATTTAGTACTGGTTAGCTTTTCATAATCAAGTCTTCTTCATCATACTTTAACTTGTTCGGACAGATCTTAAATGCAAAACCCTACTGTCAGAAAATGAATGAATTATATGTAAACATAACATTCATCAATGAGTAGCTTGTAAGAGTATAATCTGAGCCTAGGTAAAATATTGATAGATTCATATTTGTTCTTGTATTTGATGTCTGTTTCCAAGTCTACCTTGCTTGAAATGCTTTTTGAATCAAATTAGAAGTTCTAATACTGTGTTCTAAGGCCTGTCTTTATATCCTGCCATTTACTAGTTTGGGCTCTCAGGATCAACTCCACTTCTCGTATCTAGCATGTGACTTCCACCTCTAAACCCTTATACCATCACTTCTCATGATTTAGCAATGTCATCCTCCCCCTGCAAAATTTTTAGGACTTATACCTCAGGGGTCTGGCCCTCTCCACATCCCGAGAAAAGTTGTATAAAACTAGGCACGTCTCCACCTACTGCATAAAATCCACAAGAGCCAGAAGCATACTTACAACTACCATCTAATGAGATACCTCTCTGTAATTCAGATATGGTTCTAAAAAACATGATGCAAGGATTATTTGTTACCAACATACAGAGGATGATCAGGAAGGATACTGGCCCACAAAATTCACAGTATATCCCTGCCCATGAAAAACCAGGGTCCAGTCCTGTAATTGATTTTCTACTAAAGGCCAAATGAAATACATTTGACTTTAGAGGAGGCTAATTAAAATTAGTCAAGATTTTCATATGGGTGAACACATCCCTGCAAAAAAACTAATTTATTTTGTTAACATACTGTAAATAAAGTAGCTGTGTCTCAGAGAAGTTAAGCCAATTTCAGAGTCAAATAAATGGCAAATCCAAGATTCCAGCACTGGTCTGTTTAGCTCTCTAATCCATACTCTTATACACAGAAACTTCAATAAGTGTTTGACAGTAACTTGAAAAAGATAACTAAGAATTACATGTCAGTATTTTATTCTTTTTTTAAAAGTTGTATTTATATGCCACTATAAAAATAAATGTTTCTGCCCCATCAGGGCATCAAAGCCTCTGTAAGAGGCCCAAGAGCTGAATGCATTGCTCAGAAAGAAAGGAATGAAGGGATGTAAGAGTCTTGGAGTCCTTGGAGAAGGGCATAACTTGGCTGTGCTAAGGGGAGCTCAGAACAGGCTGGGAGAGGTAGAGAAGAAAGGAGAAGGACAGAGCAATACAGGAAGGTGGTCTTGGGAGCATGGTGAGAAATAAAGCAGATAAGCCTAAATCATGGAGGGCCTTAAAATCAGGATGGGAGTTTAAAAGTTACTGTGTAATTAGTAAGTGTTTGAGATGGTACTGATTCAGAAGCAACATGAAGGCACCATGTACCAGTATAGGAAACAATATTCAAAAAGAAGAAATGACAAGCCAAGTGTCACCCCAAATTCTATTAAAGAAATACCAATTAATCAAAGCTACAGTTCCTTTTTTCTCTAATTTGAGCATATCTAGACCCTGGATTTAAATCTTTCTTCTATTTTCATAGGAACATTCCAGAATCCTTTCTTTATTGTTGTGATTTTGCCTCTGGAGCTGTAGAGCTCATAAAGGTATGCCTTCTATTTTCTTTAAAGTGAATCCATATAAAGGTCTAATATATTTGCTTTTGAAATGATTGATTTGAAATGTTCCTGGATCAAATGTGATCTGTGACCATTTAAAACTAAGTGTTTACAGTATCTGGGAATTATATCATAAGCTAATGCCTAAGATATTAATTGCCCTAAAACAATAAAAGTTGTTTTGAATTTAAGACAGATTTCAAGGGACAGGTAAACCTCAAAAGGCATTCGCACCCAGGGATAACCAGAAGACTGACCTACAAAATCCAGACTATACACCTGCCTGTGAATAACCATACTCCAAACAGTTTGTTTAAGTTCAAAGGAGACCAATTAAAATTAGTCAAGATTTTCATATGGGTGAACAGCTCCCTAGCCCCAAAATTGAATTTTTCAGTAAAATCCTACAGGAAGATCTTATTCATATCTGTCTCTCTCAAGCCTTACACATAGTCTGGCACATAGTAGGCATTCATTAAACTAAAAATTTTTAAATAGAATCTGAGAAGGCATTTAATACTAATCTAAAATGTACTAGACTGTAAGGAAAACAGTGGGAAACCTAGGCTTGTTGCACAAACCCTGAATGCTAGTGAGCCTTACCTTAGGATGAAGACACAATGTTAGCAGATGGAAAAGGAAAGGAATTTCTACCAACAAAAATATATATCAAACACATAAATTAAGTAAAAATTTTAAAAACTGAAGTAAAAACTCAAACTTAATTCCTGATAAAGGTATTCATTGCAGACATTTTCTAAAACAACATAAAGCCTAAAGAAAAGAAAAGTGCACCTGTAATCACACTCCCTAGGGTGAACCAATGTTAATATGTTGATGTATTTCCTTCTGGTGTTGATCCTGCAGGCAAATTTTGTGTGTGTGTTATGCTAATTCAATTTTTAAAAATAACAGTTTTATTGAAATAGTTCACATACCATTCCACTTTTGATAGGATTCAGTAGTTTTTAGTATGTTTACAGAGTTGTGCAACCATCACCATTATCTAACTTTGAATATACAGCATAGGATATTTGTATTTTAAGCTGAAGGAGACATGGAAAAAGCAGTGGAGGAGTTGACAGCCATCTCAGTGGCTCTGAAACAACAGAGTAGACTCCACCAACACTGCCTACTGACTCATAAGGTCTGCCCAACTCTACTTTTATATTGAAGGAGGGATTATGAAGAATATTTATTATAAAGTCCAAGTGCTAGACTTAGTCTTTCAGGGCAGCTTGAAGTAAGCTAACAGAATACTAAACTGGAAATGAAGCATATTCAGATTTATCAAGTCTGATGGGAGAACAGGTTAAAAAAAAAAAAGATCATTTTACTAAAAAAAAAAAAAAATCTGGAAGTCTGCTGACTCCTTTTTTCACTTTTTATTCCTTCATCATGACAGTCACACCCATCCTACAGCGCAGCCCAGTGTTCTGCCTTTGTTCATGATGTGTGTGATGATGGTTTGCCCTACCCTTTTCCAGATGGGATCCTGGATGTCATTCTCCTTGTCTTTGTGCTCTCCTCTATTCATCCTGACAGGTAAATGAAGACAAAAGGGCAAAGCAAATGTGTAAAGGTTCTTTATCTGTAGTGGTTTTTAGAACTACCAAAGCAAAAATGACAATTCTTGAATATATTATTTAGTGAACCACATTATGTGTAATATGCAGGCTTTTAAATGCAGTTTTTCTTTTCTTCATACTTTAAGAAAGAAACTGGTCAAACTACTTCATTAGCGAGCTTTCTGTCACTGTCAGAATGAAGTGAGCATATTCTGGCAAGACACATACCTATTAAAAGTGACAGTGCTTCAAGGAAATTGCAAATTCAGAACAGCCTAATAGACTCCCAAGAGGGAAATTGTACTTGGTGATCAGAAACAAACATCTTTGATTTAACGTCTTCCTGAATGTTCATGAAGAGGTGGGCTGTTGATCTGTTTGGCCTTCCACAGGTTTGATGGTGGGCTTTAAAATTTTTGTTTTAAAGAAGCCCACTAAGGAATTTGGAGTTATAGTGATTTACCAGATTATCCTTGGACCATTATGATCTCAGATGAGCTGAATGCTATCGTGTGTGTGTGTGTGTGTGTGTGTGTGTGTGTGTGTGTGTACACATACATATGTTTATGGTGTTGGGGATTGACCCCAGGGCCTTTCACATGGTAAGCAAGCACTCTACCAATGAGCTACATCCCCAACCGCTTAAATATTTCTGACTTAAATTTTTATGTTTGCACAGTGTTTTAAAACTACAAACACAGCTTTTCCCAGAGAGGAAGCATAAAGAGATAATGCCAGCAATTAAAATGATCAACTTCCGAAAATCTTGCCACCTTTATGTATTAAAGCACGTGTGTGGCAATTGCCAGGACTTGTGCTTTTATGAGGTTTCCTAAAACTGGATTTTCACGGTCCCCTAGTGGGAGATACAGACCTGAATCGGCCAATTTCTGTTTGATGAGTGTGACCCTTTCCCATAGAAACTGAGTTTCCATTGGCTTCTTTCTTAGCAATTATGACGTTACTAGGACCCTTTATAGTTTTTTCACTTTCCACTCAAAGATGAACACTTTGACTTCTTAAGGAGAACAAATTAGATTTCCAAAAGAAAGATATATTTGCTCCTGATATGTATATCAGGTTCCATGAAGCTACTTTTTCCTCTCAGTTTCTAAAACTTGCTTCTTTTCTACTAATCTGTTAATCTGTTGGCATTGTTCAGGTACTGGTAGAAAGATGTCATCTATGTATTTTGTTTCTTTATATGAATAGTTAAAAGGGTAGTGTAGGTGGATTAAAAAATAAGATTTCTTATTTGGTACTCATGAGAGGAAATGCATAAATTCTAAATAATACTGCAAAAAGACTATTTGAAATTATTTTAGATAATGAATTTTCTTATGATTTGAATTGAATATTAAACCAAAGGAGAAGTGAACATCTTGGGAGGATTGCTTTTATAGTACGGTATTTCATTCTGTTTATTATAAAATAAATTCAGATTATCATGTTAATACCACTTTCTTACATACACAGAAATGAGCTAAAGATAAGGTGTGCTGGCATGCACCTGTAGTCTCAGCTACTCAGGAGGCTGAGGTAGGAGGATCACTTGACCCTAGAAGTTCAAGATTAGCCTCAGCAACATAATGATACCCTATCTCAAAGAAAATTAATTAAGTAAAAAAAAAGTAAATGAATAGAAGAGGGGTAACAGTAAGTGAACATGCAAGGCAGTGTCTTTAGCATCATTTATGACTATAGTAGTAGATTTAACTCCAGGAAAGTTCTAGAATAGTAGCTTCTTGGAAGCTTAGAAAATGCAAGCACAAATAAATGGCAAGCAGTTCTGCTAGACTCTGAGTCTAGGGGTTCCAGCTTAAATGGAAATAAGTTGTATGATGCTACAAAAGAAAAGCTAGCTGTCCTTCTTGTTGAAATAAAAGTGTAAGATTCTTTCCATACATCCAAGTATAGAGTAGTCTGTCAACAAATACTCTTTTTTTTTTTTAACCTCTTCATTTCCCCTTCCTCGCCCTCCATCCAGATATGGGTGAGAACAGCAGAGTCACCTCTGGTAGGAGAAAGAAAGAAAAGGGGCCCATTCTTGTCTTTTCTGCTCACCCCAGCCCAGTCCCACTGTAGTTCTCGGATACTGGCTCTGGAACTGCCATCTGAACCTAGATGGGATGAGGGAAAGAAGCAGTGCCCACTCCTTGCCTTTATCCAAGGCTGCCATTAGCTACCCAGGAACTCTATTGAGAAGAGATTTACAAAAGCAGGTAGCTACATTTTGAAGTACTTGCTTCCTTATTTTTCTCCATTTTAGTTTCATTCTTATTTTAATAATAATTACAGAGGTTTAGCTCTGTACATAAAACATTTACCTTGCTAGACACAGTGGCTCACACCTCTAATCTCAGTGATTCAAGAGCCTGAGGCAAAAGGATCATGAATTTGAGGCCACAGGCAGCCTACATAATGTAGTGAGACCCTGACTCAAAATTTTAAAATACCACTGGGGTATGGCCCAGAGGTAGAGCACTTGCAAAGCGTGTGCAGTGCTCTAAGTTCTACTCCCAAGTACCACACAAAAAAAATTTACCTTGAAAGTGTACATTTAAAGCTTAGATATGGTTTTCTTTCTTTGCTAATGCCTGAGGATATAAGCACATTGTGAAAATGACATGTAACAGACAGAAAAAATACTTTTCCCTTTTGTGTATTTATATTCCTATTTGTTTATTTATTGTGGTGCTGAGGGTCAAACTCAGGACTTTGTACATGGTAGGCAAGTGCTGTACCCCTGAGCAATAGCCTCAGCTGATGTTCCATTTTTTTTTTTTTTTTTTTTCAGTACTGGGGGTTAAACCCAGGGCCTCACACTTGCTTTGTGCTGGACCACTGAGCTACCCCCAGCCCATTTTTTTACTTTTTGAGACAGGGTCTCACTAAGTTACGCAGACTGCCTCTAGTCTCAAACTTGTGATCCTCCTGCCTCTGCCTCCCAAGCTGCTTGGATTACAGGCGTCCACCACCGTGCCCGGCTCATGTTCTAATTTTTAAAAAGAGCTTTTCACCTAATCATACTATCTCTTCTGTCATATTCCCCTTGTTTTCATAGTAGCTTTCATTTTCTCACTGTCTGCTTCCTTCACAACATGACATAATCTGACTCTTACTCCACTATTCGACTGAACAGTGTTTTAATTGGAAGGAATTTACAAGTTATCTGATCTAAACTCCTCATTTTTAAAATAAGAAAATCTCAGAAGCTTTGAGTAGCTTGGATAAAGCAGAGGCAACAAAGACTTGGTACACAGGCTACCACTGACCATTCTCTATCCATGGCAGATATTAATAATCAATTTTGTACTCTGATTATCATCCCCATTGGGTTCCATGAGTCCTTCTCAGTAGAGCTCTGTTGTTGTTACGTGCCATTGAGTTGGGTCCAATTCATAGTGACCCTATGTACAAAAGAATGAAACACTCCCTGACACTGTGCCATGTCCAGCACTATGTCAGTGCTTCTCTGTTGTTCATAGGGTTTTCAGTGGATGATTCTTTTGGGATTGTTTCTAGAGTAGGCTGCCATTTCCTTCTCCCAGTTTTGCAACATTACAGATCAAACCCAGGGTCTCAAAGAGCTCCAGGCAGCACTTTACCAATCAAGCTAAACACCAGCCCCCAACAGAGTTCTATAGGCAGCATTGATATGAGATCTGAATCTTTGCCATCTGTAGGCCTATGAATATGCACCAAAAAACACTAAATCAAGAGCAGTTATATCGGATCCTATATGACTGCAAGGCACACAAGTAGAGTAAGTAGTAAAAGGAATTAAGTAAGGGCTTCCCAGTATTGGCCTGGGAATTAGGATGTGAATAAAATTTAAATAGGCAGAGAGTAAAAGGGACAGAATTATTTGTAAGCAAAGGCAACAGGATACAGAGCTAAGCATATCACAGCTTGGCTGGAGGAGAAGCATCAGGTTGAGAACTACAAAAGTTTCTAGAAGGATTTGTTGGGGTCAGTATTAGGTGATCTTAAGAGCACCACTAAGAAATAAAATTTTGCCCTGTGGATTAAAATCATGGAAGTTTTTGAGCAAAGAGATGATTTGACAAGACCATTATTTTAAACAGAATAACTCATTGAGAATATGCAGGAAGAATACTGAAGCATGGTAGGAATTGATTTTGTTTCCAGGCTTGAGGCAATAGGTGTTTGTACTAAGGGAGTACCAATGGGAAACAAAAGAAAGAAAATATTAAAGATGCAAAAAGAGGAGGAGGAGAAGAGGAAGAGGAGAGCAACATAAAATTTGGTGATCACATATGGAAGATAGTAGATCTCCCCTTCATGAGGTAAATGTGTATACCTTTGAACTAAATAAAAAAGTGAGAAGTAGAATGAACTAATATGGGGGAAAGATGATCCTTGTTTAGATATGTACAATTTGGGATGGCTCTAATGTACTTTTTATTTTGCAAAGAAAATGAAGTATCTTTATCTCCCACAGAACCACTTTACTTTGCTGTAGATGTCAGGAAACATCTGTGATTTTGCAGTTCAGCTTTGACATCACATATAAAGCTCCTTGAAGTTTCTGCTCTGATCTTTGATTTGAAACTGTTGGCCTTTTGACTCTGTTCATTTAGCAAGTTGATGCTTTTTTTTTTTTAATTCCTTTTTTATAAATATTTTTGGATTGGTTTTGTTGCCCTTACATTTATGGTTTAGGTATCTTTGGCCTTACTGACCTTTCTCTTTCTCTCTGTCTCATTCCCTCTCTCTCTTTTTCTCTCTCACTTTCTGTCTTTTGACACAGGGTCTCACTATACACCTTAGGCTAGCCTGGAACTTGCTGTGTTTCCCAACCTGGCCTCAAATTGGTACTCTTACTGCCTCAGCTTCCCAAGTACTGGGATTACAGGCACGCGCCATTAGGCCCAGCCTTACTGAGCTTTTCTTATTTTGTCTTAGGGAAAGTTAAATATGGCATATAAAACAAGATCTCCACAAACAGGGTATCTTACTTTGTTTTCAAAGGATGCAAGGTGTTGTCAACCGACTCTCTAAATTACTGAAGCCTGGGGGAATGCTGTTATTTCGGGACTATGGAAGATATGATAACACTCAGCTTCGTTTTAAAAATGGTAATAGTATGTTCAGTTCGAGGTTATTTTCATGTATTTTAAAGAATGTCTTGTTTGTGTCTCATGTCAAGTTGTTTTGGGTATTATTTATTTATTTATTTATTTATTTTAAGGAAAACCAAGTTTTTCTCTTCACTGTTATTTTTTAGGGCATTGTTTATCTGAAAATTTTTATGTTCGAGGAGATGGTACCAGAGCATATTTCTTTACAAAAGGTATGCTAATTTACAGGGGGAAATAATTAACTATAGAAACTCTCTTTGGTTATTACTTACAGGGAAAACCTCAAAAGCTGTAAAAATGAGGCTTCATTCATTGACTAAATTTTGTATGTTTTCATACTTTGGTGCCTATAACTAACTATTCTACATAAAAGCTTGGAAAATGGACTTTTGGCCTTTTTTCTCTTTTTCAAGTTAAAACTGCTTTAAGAGTCACTTGTTTTACCCTTACACTGAAGTGAAAGTGCAAGAGGCAATTTTGGAGATACTGTTAGCCTGGATATGAAAAAAATTGATAATATATGCCTTAGCCAAAGGAGACAATTTTATAAATCTATAGAAAATTACTACTGGGGTTTAGCTCAGTTGGTAGAGTGCCACTCTACTAAGCAATCTCTGAGGCCCTGGCCTTGATCCCCAGCACCACAAAAATGGGAGAAGGATTTGGCAGCCCACTCCCAAAACAATCTCAAGAAAAACCCAATCAGTCATTGAAAACCCTATAAGTCAGACCCTACTCAACAGCACCTAACAACAACATGGAAAATTACTTATCTATAGTTAGTTTCTCATTTAAAAGAAAAAAAAAAGCATTTCTGATAGTACCAAATTAATCTTCCATTCAAGGATTTCCCCAAACTTATGTATTTTTGTAATGGCCATTTTAGGTTACTGTAAACCAACAAATACTCAAAATGAAGGCACCTTTCAAAATATTGAAAGTTGTAACCAATACTTTTGGGAATCTGTTAATGCCTGCTGTGTTAGCAGTTTATACATGGTAAATTTTTGTTAAGTAGAAGAAACCTACTTGGTTTCACAAGTTCCTTCACCTAGTTGTGTTAGATGGTGTTTCTTGGTGTAAATGAAATTTGATTGGTCAATCACTAGATCAGTGTTCCATTGTTCCTTACCTCCTCTCTCCCTGTCACATGTCATGTCTTTGCTATTTTTGTCTTAAAGGGGAAGTCCACCATTTGTTCTGCAAGGCCGGGTTAAGTGAAAAACAAAATCTGGTTGATCATCGCTTGCAAGTTAATAGGAAAAAACAAGTGAAAATGCACCGAGTATGGGTTCAAGGAAAATTCCAGAAACCATTGCACTGGATTCAGAATGGCTCCAAATTGGTATTTTTCACTCCATTCTCCTGACTGAACTGTGTACCATGTTAAGGTACTGTTAAGAGACTCTCTCAAATCTTTCATTTCTCAAAAAACAATGAGAAAAAAGAAGAGATTTTGTGTTCCCTATTCTTTGATCATGGGTGAATTCTTTGTGCATTTTAAGCACATTTAAGTGATTTGGGAGAGTATGCCATTTTCTGTGTTTTCAGAACTTGTTATGGGCAAGTTTGGGGTTTATTACATCTAACCTTTTTTTAATTCTTTGAATTATATAAACATTCAATTAAGTTACTGACATAGTCATAACTTTGAGAAAACATAACCTGCCATTTTTAAATGGGAAAAAATCATATACTCTATTTATTATTAGGCTTAGTAAAACATTTCCCAAACAGTCAAACTCTTTTCAATTGTCATCTGAAAGCAGAGAGGCAGCATGCCTTGTTTCTAGGGAAAGCTGTAAGCCCAAGATTAAGACGTTTTGTTTTTTGTTTTGGTGTTCTGTTTTCCCCAAAACTTTTTTTTTTTTATTTAAATTCTGAGACTAATATGTGAAATACAGTTTAAGTTTCTCTTTCTTTACTCAAATTGGGGAAGTATGGCCCAGGCTAACTACTTTCAGGCTTTTACGTACAAATTACTATAAGTTCTCTGCAAGACAACTATCATACCCAAGAAAAAAGTTGTTGTTTTTTTTTTTTTGGTACTTAGGGTTTGAACCCAGGGCCTTACACCTACTTTGCAAGTGCTCTACCACTGGGCATCTGCCCTAGCCCATTTTTTACTTTTTATTTTGAGACAGGGTCTCACTAAGTTACACAGGCTGCCTCACGCCTAGAATCTGCTATCCTCCTGCCTCAGCCTCCCAAGTCACTGGGATTACAGGCATGAACTACTGCATCTTACTAGCCAAGAAAATTCTTGTAGCAAGTAGAAATTTATTTACTCCTTTGCCTCAAAAAATACAATGGCTTGCAAATTGTACTGCTAAAACTGGAATTTCTAAGATAGGTCTTTCATTACACAGTATTTATTGAGTACTTACATTTTGATGAATTCCTTGTAATAATACAGTCACTAAAAACCCAGTCCTGTCTTCAGTGAGTATAAATAGGATCTAGCTGGCAAAGCAAAGTGTGCATATCCCAAACCTCTGAACTATGATCTAAAATAATATATAAACAAATACTCAAATGCAGAACTTATAAGCGAGTGACATGAGTCACAGAAATCTGGCAAAAATGAACAGTCTCTTGAAAGGAGCATTGTTGGAATAATTCATTTCCAAGTGTTTTTCCTTTTTAAATCACTTGAAATTGAATTCCCTAGAATATAATGAGTCCAGTATGGGACATAGGCTGGTCTCTTGACAGGCTGAGGCAGGGCAGCTTAACTGATGGTGCCACCAGAATGTATGGAGTGGGAGAAAGTTCCTCAAAAGAAAATCAAGACACTGGTGTAAAAAAAAACAACCTGCTCAGTCACCATCAACACATCATATAATGGTGGTAGCAGTAGTCATAACTCCAAAGATAGAAATCAGCTGTGAAAAAGATGAGGCAGAATCAGTCTTCTTGGAGGAGATGGGACCTCCTAGTCTCAGAATACTGTGAGAAGATAAGTCTGTTTGGTGTGGAACATTAATGACAAGGAACAGTAAAGAAAGGATAGTACAGAGAAAGAGAGAGAGCTTGTAAACAGCCTGGAATAGTGGGTGACTTGACTTTTAGTATCTGGGGTGGAGCCATCTGAGGTTGGTTGGTTGGCTTCTGTTTCATCCTAAGCATGGTGTTTTATACATGTATTTAGAGAGATTTATTGAAGAGTTGTCTGTAGAATGAAATGGAGTGAGGTCAGAGATCAGCAGCAAGGAAGACCACAGAAAGATGTTTGAATAAACTTTGGTGGCAAATCCTTAGAAGTACAATTATCGCGGTTTCTGTTTAAACATACATGAATCAGTAAAAGTCAGAATTTTCCTGAGACTTAACTCAGTTGTATTTCATTAAAGTGTACATTTAAAAGCCAAACTAGTCGTGAAAATATTACAGACAACAAGGGCAGTTTAGAGAAGTTAATGTTGCTATGGGAACCCCAGCAGATCTTGTATCTCCACTTAAAAAACCATGGCCCAAGGTGGTTTTAAAAACAACAGAAGGTAAAATTATTCTCACATTCTCACACATGTAAATTGTACTGTCTCTCTCAGCTCTAAGTAGCAGATTCAAGCCAGCCTCTTGACTGGCACAGTAAAATTCAGCTTCTTTCTATAATGTATTACAGCATGTGAGTTAACCTTTAGAAGCTTCAAAAATACATCAACCAAATTTGGTCTGTGAGATACAAACTGGGCTGTCTTGGGCTCTGTCCAGCATAGACCTATTCCATACAGCTATATCACAGTCCCTTTTCCTCAGTGTCTATTTGTCCAGTTGACCTTTTTCACTCTTAGCCTTTCTGCACCAGCCTCATCCTTTGGGTTTGGCCCTAGACAAAAATGTAGTTTGGGGCAAAGAAAGAAAAGGGAAAGCCCTTTTTGAATTTTGCTGATGGATATTGAGAAATCATGAAGTGTTGCAAATGTATCTGCAAATGTATTAGCTTAAAATATTTGATAACTGCATGAAATTCTAATTTCCCCCTCACATCCATAAAGCTAGGACCAACTGGTCAGGCAGAGTCTGATGTTTAAAAATTCTTCTTTTGAAAGAGAGGTGAATTTCAACAGGGCCATTTTCTTTTTAACAGAAAAAGGTGTATTCCTTCATCTTCTCACCCTATAGAAACAATGAAATATATTTAAAATGCACCCTCCATTTTTCTCCCTTTCTAGCAATTCACTTTTGAACATTGTCCAAATGTAAAAAATTTTCACATGAAGAATGCTTTAGAAGGTTGTGAGAAAGTCAAGATAACAGTTTCTATTATTACAAGTTTTGCATTCAGCATGTCACATTTGTCTGCATTGAAACACCCAGTTAACATTGACTTCTGAGAACTTGCTTTGCTTGTTTCAGTTCCATATGCCTTGTTTCCAAATTGTGAGCCATTATGTAATTCTAAATCTTTGCTCTACTCTAGTTTGTACAGGAAAATTTGCCCATATGCAAATAGATGCCCCCCTGGGGGCACAAACTAAAGCCATCTGAATCATCTGGATTGTTAAACTTTAGGTAAGTGACATTCTTGCCCTAAAACTGTATGCTGTCTTTCTGTGGTTTTGTAACTCATCAAAGTTCTGAAGTCTGAATATATCAGACATTGTTACTTCTAATTGGTTCTAATGTTTATTATGCTCCTCACAAGTGCAGATGACTTCACATTTGCATCGCTAAATAGACCTCTTTCAAAGCCTCTGTTCCTCTTTCCTTCTTCCATTACTCATCAGTAGAGTACATGTTGGCATGGATATTTTCCCCACTTACGAAAGTATATTGTAAATTCTAGAGCACGCAATATATTGGAGGTATTGTTATTAATAACAGCATTTACAATCTACAAAGCAGCACACACAATATTCAGCAGATACTTTTTAAATGGTTTTATGAGACATTGTGAGAAACACAGTATCATGCTGTGGAAAAAGCATTGCCAGGGTGTCACATAAGAAAGCATGAATCCTAGTTCCTATTGAACCACTTAGCTACTCCCCAATTAGCTCTGAGTGCTAAGTTTTGTATATACTATGCACAGTGCTTCATTTAATCCTCAAACTCCTATGAATTAGCTTTTACCATAGCCATTTAACAGATGAAACTGGGACTCAGGGATGTTAGGTAACTTGCTAAGGATATCAGAGCTATTAAGTGGCAGAGTCAGAATGTGGACCTAGAGCTGTCTAGTTCCAAAAACTTCACTTTCATCACCGCACTTTTAATTGATAAGTAGGTTGCCTTTGTCTACAGTTACAAATTGGGAAGGAAGGAAAGGAAACCACAAGAGAGAAATGACAAAGCAAAAACGCTTTCAATCAGTTCTTTTCAATCAGTTCTTTTCAGCATCCTGCATATGCTCAGTTCTGCTCTCCCCATCCCCCTCCAGGCTTCAGCCTTGCACTTGGCATCCCTCCTAGCAGAGCACTCATCACTTGCATACTCCTCACTTAAAAACCATTCTGTGCTGCAAGGGGGGGAAAAACCCCTTTAAAATGTCTTCAAAGGGATTCAGCTCTACTGCATTCTAAAATATGTGAAATTGGGGGTGTCAATAATAAAACATTAGTGTAAACATCTTTATTTAAAACATGGTGTGTACATTAATGCCACGCTAATGCCATTTCAGGCATGAAATGTTGAGCATTTCTTAGAATATGGTTTGGGATTTGAGAGGCACAAAGGTACCTGCAAGATGGCTTTAGTGTCGTTATAAATATAAGTAGAAGTAAAATAGCAGTTGCATCTTCATTTATAATGAATCTATATTGTGGCTTCAGCGCTACAGAGGAGAGTAGATGCCAAAATCTGTCTTTCATTAACATATGCCTTAAATGACAGGGAAGAGGTGTTGAAGACAAAATTACTTTTTCCTATGAGTATGAATCAGCAACATGCAGTAACAAGCAAGTAATAATAGTTCTGTGGATGAGTGCCTACAGAGTAAGAAAAATAGCATCAAACAGAAAAAGCAAGTGCACCTGCAGGAGGGGCCTCAGAGGCCACAGAGCACAGCTCCCTTGAGCACCATCTCAAAGAATCTCAGAGCACAGTGACCCTAACTCTAGCAAAGCAGGGTGGCACGAGATGGATGGAGCACATTAAAACCTCCAGATGGTCAAAGACTGCCCCCCCTCAGCTGCTGCTGGAGCTGTCAGAGGCCAGCTACAGACACGGCTACTCAGCCAAGAGCCTAAAACAACAGCTTTTGATTCTCTGGTACCTGTGGTTTCGCAACCACTTAACCTTTAGTGAGGAACAGCTAGAGGCAGGTGAATGAATAAATACACATTAACATTACATAAAAAAGGGGAAAAAATCAATACTTCAGGAGCACAGTGACTTCAAGTAGTTACAGATAGTGTCCAGGTAGCTGTGAACTTGGCATCCCAATGATCTGAGTCTTTAATTTTCATTTTCTCCAGCAGGAAAGCACTAAGTAAAACCAGTGCCCCGGGGAGGAGGGGTGGGGAGGGATGCTTTCCTATCAGATGTTACCTACTAAATAAAATGAGCCATTGATTGCCTCCTAACAAGCCCTAAGTGTCATCTCTCCTGCTTGGACTGATGAGGTTTGATCCAGGAAAAACATGAATTTGGTTATGATTATAAAAATTATTTGACAGTGTTCTCATTGCATTGCTTCTTTACGTGACACTTCTTAGTTCATTGCAGAAATTAATTTTTCTTCAGTTAATCTTTATATATCAAGTATGGTTGTTTCAAAAAACATAGGGGAAGGGCAGTCACCCCTCAGGCCTTGAAAGCTTCATCACTGGGAAAAACTTCTAAACCAAGTGACTTCCTAAAATTAATAGTAAGACATTATTGAGTCAATTGTATTTGTGGGTTTTTAAAACTTTTTAAATACTCTGTACTTAACACAAGCAATACTATGCAATTGCTGCCTTATTTCTGTTGGTTCCTGCCTCCGGAGAATAACTTACCTTCCTCCTGAGTCTATCTTGCTAATAGAACCATCCCTCTACATTCATCTCTAGTTGTGCCCTGCTCCCTCAGGTGAGTGGAGATGGCGACCCCAAGTAGCATTGGGAAAATCATCTGAAAGAAAATGGCTGGAATTGCCAGCACTGCATGCAGCACTGAAGCAAGAAAGAGATTTCTGCCTCCGAGGATAATTGCTTTTCTCCTTGCTCATACTTATTCCTTCACAGCCCTCATTTATTTTAATACCTATATTCCACTTTGAATTTGTAGAAGATAGTTTTTTAAAAATCCAAGTGAAAGATAAAATTCAGGATCCAGAAAAGTATGTATCTGTTCCTCCCTTCCGTGCATGTATTCTTAATCACCCACTCTCTGAGTGTGTGTTCGTTTGCAGCTTTGTTTCCTAATAGAACACTTGGGCTCTGGAGATTAAGGAGACAAAGCTTCATTATAACCATCCTTGTTTTACTCCATTTCTTACATGCTTTCCCTTCCTAACTCACTCTCCAGGTGCTGCTTTCTCTTGCCAAATAGTGCAAGGAAATACTTTTGCAGATCTTTTGTTTACTTTAGAAGAAAACATTGATCCAGGCTTTCCCATTCAGGAGTACTGCTCATTTCCTGACTGGCCTTTAAAGTTTGGCTCAGCAGCAACTTGGGGATTTGTTTGCTACTCACAGTGAAAGGAGCTGGGTGCCCAACAGCCCCTGCTGAAATGAGAATTAGGTTTTGTTCAGTCCCTGGATGAGCAAGTTGACATTTTCCTCATAAATCCCCATCCCTGTTCCTCAAAGCTTTGAAGTAAAGTCATTAGCATTGACTTTTTAAAATCTTTAATGTATATGTTTTATTTCTAATTCACACATAACAGCTGAACATATTCATAGTGTATAGCTTTGACAATGCCCCGTGCATGCTAGGGCTCAAACCCAGGGTCTTGAGTATGCTAGGCAAGTGCTCTACCTCTAAGCTACATCCCCAGCCCCAGGTTTGACTTTTTAAAAGACATTTTAAAACTTGGCATGGTGGCACATACCTGTAAACCAAGCTCTTGGGAGGCCAAGGCAGGAGAATCTAGAGTTTGGTGCCAGCTTGGGGTACATATCAAGTTCCAGGCCATTTGAACTACATAGCAAGACCCTTTCTCAGAAAAGCCAATAAACAAAAAAGCGCCCCCATAAGACATTTTAATAGGGTTGTTTCTTCTCTGGTACACACAGAAGCTAGTCATGTGCACAAGGAAACACCTAAGAATGAAGAGTGACCTCTGCTGTCTTTCACTTACTGTATGACACATGGAGGGCTGACCCCTACTCTACTTCCAGTGCTAGTTCCCTGGCCTGGTGTAAGAGGAGCTTAACACCACAGATACCTGGCTTAGTCTACTTCACTTTCTGGGTTCCTAAGATTGTTAAGTTCATGAAGCCTTGGTTATTATATGGTTGGACAATTTTTATTTCATGTAAGTTTTTCAAATCTGTGCTTTCTTCTTTTTGGCACATTTAAGTTTTATTCTAGTTATGCAACTATATACTGTAATTATGTTTACATGTGAGTATAAATTACTCTTTGTTCATCCCACTTTGGAGAATTTATTCATGGTTTGTTTGAGGTCAGTAACTTTCCAAAGAGACAGCTTGAGCCTATATTGGTTTTGTCTTTTCTTTTTCTTTCTTTTCTTCCGTCCTTTCTTTCTTTTTCTTTCTTTCCTTCTTTCTTTCTTACATTAAAAGATATTTGAGCTAGGAAAGCTGAATGATAAGTAGAATAAAAGTAGACAGTACTGACCAATAAAGTTAGAGCTCTTAACTACATCAAGGGTGGATGTTTTCCTTTTTATGGACTTTAATCTGTAGTATACAGTAAAATGGCAAATCAAATGCCATTTTCAAGGAGGTAAAAAGACAAAGCTCTAGGCGTAGCCAAGGTCCAATTGAGGAAGCATGCCATATCAATAGGATGACAAGGAATCCAGGGCAAGTACTTCCTCTAGAGCTCAGTCAACTACCAGCATAAGCAATTGCCTTCAAAAAAGTAGGCAGTGCTCACAGGCAGATCACAGGCCAAATACTGCTCCAGTGACCCAAAGAAAAATTCAAGGTCATGGGAGATTATAACAAGAATGACTAGTAACTGAATTTCACAGAGCTGGACTGTATGCCTAAAGGCACCCTGCCTGAGCTCAGGAGACGAGCCAAAGAGCGAGCCCTGGCTGAGCCATAGAATTTGGAAGGCTGCAGGTCCCATGAGCTTTGTTCTGCTTACCTGAATTATAATTCTACCATGGAAATGGCAAGTAAGGCATCTTGTTCTTGATACTTTTTAGAAAAATAAGGCTTACTTTTATCTGATTCTTCTTGTGATTCTAGAGCCCTTGGGCTTTTGAGTGTTTTCCATCGTGATGTGTCACGTGGATGAGCTTATTGATCCATCATGGACCTGGAAGGATGAATCATGGCTTGAGGATAAATATACTCAGAGAAGGGTGGGAGGAAAGAGCCATTGGCCAAGCCAGATCATCCTCAGTCCCCAGTGTGAAGGAGAGTTCAACTTTGCAGATTAGGTGTTGGGTGTAGTGGAATTACTATTATACCCTGTAAGTCAAGTAAGTCAAGATTTTCTGTCCCTCCGTTAGCAAATAAATGGAGGGCAAGTAAAGAATACTGACCATGAAAGCCCACTACCCAAGATCGCTATGCGGAATCATCTTTTGGTGAGGTTTGAGAAGACCCCAAATAATATCCCTGTTCCCTGCCCAAATTTTAAACCAGTGCAAGAGACGAAGATGCAAACAGATGAAATGAAAATGTCAGTTCAGCTATTAATAAAGCTGATAGTGGAGAAAAAGACTTAATATACATGGAAACAATTGCCTTTCTAATATTGAACCCCAGAATTGGGATTCCCCAGCCACACAACCACAGGACTTGACTCATGAAATCCATTACAAAGCACTTTCCTCCTTGAGAAAGTGGAGAAGGGCAAATTCATTTCCCACATTCACATTTTAGATAAATCACTCCGCCTCTCCCCTGGTTGAGCAGGGCAAGACTAAAGAAGCCAAGAGTCTTGTGTCTGTCCCTCCACATGGCAAGAAATAGGCCTGGGAATTACTTAAACTTTATAAGTGCTGAGCAAAGCATAACCCACATACACTGAGGCTAGAGTAATGTGGAATAGACTCTACTTTGTCCTTTGTCCCTTGCTGAGTAGTCTTCTCAGAGAAATACACTATCAGTGGTTCTTCAGCATTAGCCAATAAGCCAGTGGCAGTTCATCTTGCCTTAGTGATAGTAGGCATTTGCCTTAGTGATAGATGGAATCTTCAGGGTATGGGCTGACACATGATTAGAATACTGGGAACTACAAACAAACTGAATTTCCAAAGTTATAACCAATGACTTATTCTGGGAACCCTGCTGCACTTAAATCTTTACTAGTATGCTAAATAAATGGCCAGGAGGTCTGCCTCACACCATTTCCACACTAACTCTAAATGAGTAGCCAGCTCTAGACCAGTGCTTTTCAAACTATTTGAGGTAAAGAGCCAGTTTTTGCTTTTTGTTTTATGTTATTAATTTCAAGTTGTAACAGACTAATACTTTTTGTAAATCACAGTAAAGATGAGTTACTAGAAAAATTTTAACAAACAAAAATATAAGTTGGGCGTGGTGGTGCACACCTATAATCCCAGCACTCAAGAGGCTAATTTGAAAGGATCTTGAGTTCGAGGGCAGATAGTGAGACCCTGTCTCAAAATAACAACAGTGCATGCACACACACGCACACACACACCTCTATTTGTTTTGTTTGTTGAGATAGGATCTCATTGTATAGCCCAGGCTGGCCTGGAACTCGCTATTATAGACCAAGTTAGCCTTTAGCTAACATCAGTCCTCCTGCCTCTGCCTCCAGAGTGCGGGGATTACAAGTGTGTACCACCACGCCCAGCTTTCTGTATGTCTGTTCTTGCCATATTACTTCTTATTCTCTGCCACTCCCCTCCCCCCAATCTCTCCTTAGTGTACAGCCAGCCAGTGAGTATCAGCAAAGGGTCATACTCTTCTAGCTTTTGGGAATGAACAGCAAATTACAATAAAGACAGACAAAATACAAGCTCAAAATTTTTATTAGATTCAACAGAAATAAAATTATGTGGTTTCTATCCCTACCCAGTCACAGACTAGAAACAAAACAATTCTTTGACCAAAACCCACCCACAGTTTGCGCTGATCTGCTCAAAACCACAGAGAATAGACTGGAAATCTGTTGTATCACAGTACTTGTCCTGCTTTGCCTCCTGAGCTGTTATCTCTTCCTTCCTTGGAGTCTGGAGTGCCAGGACCTGGGCTCTTGCACCTAGAAAGTATCTGGTCCAGGTATTTAGTTCCTTTTCCCTAGCAGCCTTTTCACACAATGGCTTTTAAACATGCAAAACTGTACCACAGTACCTAGCTTTTACCAAGTAGCTATTGTTCCTTTTATTTGTGCCCCTTTTTAAAAATTTGACTTTTTGTGAGTATGAAAATGGTGTGAATAGTTTCTATGGTGACATAAATGGAAAGAGAGATGGTTTTATTTTGTTGAAGTCAAAATTGTGTGTGTGTGTGTGTGTGTGTGTGTGTGTGTGTGTGTGTGTGTGTGTTCACTGAATGATATTTTAAATCCTGGGTTAATGCCAAACCCAAGGAACATGGAGAACTTGGGGAAAGGCCAAAGACAGATAAAAGATTATTAATAGTTCGTTTATAAGGGCCATGATTATAGACTGAGGAAAATGTGTTTATTTACCCTAAAAGGAAAGCATGCTAGAAGATGAGAATGATGGCTCCCAAGGAGAAATAGGTAAAAAGAATTCTCAGAGAAAAAGCACAGGACCATTTTGAATATAATGCTTGCTTCACTACTGCTGGTTGTGTGACCTTAAGCAAGACATGTAACATCTCCAAGCTTCAGTGTCCTCAACTATAAAATGAAGGTAATGCTTACCTAAAGATTGTTGCAAAGACTAAATATGATGCACATCAAGTGGTAGGCATCATTCTGGATGTTTAATAACTAGTGATTTATATCATTATTAATAGATTGTTTTTACAAAGGATGGTGATTAATTTCACATTTCAACTTGACTGGCTTAAGGGCTACCTGGGTAGGTAGTGGTGGTGGTTGTTAGGTGCCACTGAATCGGTGTCCAACTCACAGCAACCCTACATACAACAGGTGAAACACTATTGTCAGTGCTTCTCCTCTATTCATAGGGTTTTCAATGGCTGACTTTTTTGGGAGTGGGTTGCCAGATCCTTCTCCCAAGCCTGCAGTACCTAGTGTTCCTAGGTAGTCTCCCATCTAAGTACTAACCAGGCCCAACACTGCTTAGCTTCTGAGATCTGACAGGATCAGCCATTACAGTGCTACAATAGTAAACCTTTACTTAGTGTGTCTATGAGAGTATTTCTGAAGAAGATTGGCGTGTGAGTCCATGGAGTGAATGGGGAAGATCAGCCTTCAGTGTGGGTAGGCATCATCCAATCAGCCTGGGGCCCAGACATAATAAAAAGGCAGAGCAAAGGCCAATTCTTTTTGTGGCCTGGAGCTGGGACATCCTTCTTCCCTTGCCTGTAGGTTCTCTGGCCTTTGAACACTAGTCTTGCTCCGGGGGGCCATCCAAGTTCTCAGGCCTTCAGCCATGGATTGAGAGTTACACCATCTGTTTCCCAGGGTCTCCAGCTTGCAGACTGCTTGCTGCGAGACCTCTAAACCTCCATAATCTCATGAGCCAATTCCTCTAATAAACTCTTGTGTGTGTGTGTGTGTGAGTGTATGTGTGTAGTATTGGTTCTTTCTTTGATGAGCCCTGATGAATATAGATAGCGATCAAGTCTTTGTCTTTTTAGAGGAGAGGAGAAATGGATTCTTCCTACAATATAGGCGGGAGATGTGGCTCAACGGTAGAGGACTAGCTTCGCATGCATGAGGCCCTGAGTTCAACCTCTAGCACCACAAAGAAAACAACAATAATAAATTAGCCATAAGAAACTGTCCCTGTGAAAAGTTGAGTTTTCCTATTTCAGAAAGTCATTTCTTTTTTTTTGGTTTATGTTCAAGCCAACAAACATTTACTGTGCATCTACTTTTTTCCAAAAGCTATGCTAGACACTGAGAGTACTGAAATCTGTGTGGCCTGGCTCTGTTCTTTAGATGGCTACAATTCAAATAGTGGGAAGAACAACTGAGTTCCCCTAGGGTTCTTTTATAAGAGCACAAATAAACCCTCATGACCTAATCATCTCCCAAAGGCCCCACTTCCTAATACTATCATTTTGTGGGTTAGGATTTTAACATATTAGCTACATGTGGTGGTATATGCACCTGCAGTCCCAGCTACCTGGGAGGTTGAGGCAGGAGGATCACATGAGCCGATGAATTCAGGAACAGCCTGGGCAACATAGCAAGATCTTTTTTTTCTTTTTTCTTTTCTTTTTTTTTTTTTTTTAAGATTTCAACATATAAATTTGGTGGCTGGATGGCTGGGTCACCACAGCAGCAACCAAATTAAAAATTTTGGTCTTATAAAAAGAGGCCATGTACCTTTTCTGTCTTGTGCTTTTTATTAAGCTTGTCATTATTTCTTATTTCTTCCCACTCTGGAATTTGCCATCTATCTTACTATTCCTAGGTTCTTCCTATAGTCAAAGGTGGTTTGCAGGCTCTAGCATCAGCATCACCATCACCAGGAGAGGTTGCTAGTCATTCAGCCTCTCCATCTGGAACCAGACCTACCAAATCATATCTCCAGGTGAATTGTGGGCACACTAAAATTAGAATCATAGAAAGTTTCTAACTACTGCTACTGGAATGATGGATCTCTACCTTGGTTATTCACAGAAACATCTAGGAAGCTTTCAAAACATACTGATTCCTGGATCCTACTGCTAGATTCAGGTTTCCTCCATCTATGGGGGACTAGATAGTGGTGTGTGTTTATTATTCTCTAAGAGATTTTGATGTTTTGTCGGGGTTGAGAACCACTGAATTATAACTTAAAGGAAAATATCAGAGAATTCCATGGATTATGAACTGGTTTGTTATTGTTAGGTGCCCTGGAGTCGCTGTCCGACTCATAGCAACCCTACATACAACAGGCGAAATACTATTGTCAGTGCTTCTCTGCTATTCATAGGGTTTTCAATGGCTGATTGTTTTTTCAGAGTAGGTTGCTGGGTCTGACTCCCAAGCCTATATCACCTAGTGTACCCAGGCGGTCTCCCATCCAAATACCAGGCCTGACCCTGCTTAGCTTCTGACATCTGACAGGATCAGACACCACAGTGGTACAGCTGCAGGAATGAACTGGTTTAGAGTTGTGAAAAACAGTGAAATAATTAAATTTGAGTAAGTCTTAATCTAAATACATAACTAGTAACCTGAAACGACTGATTGCATGTAGAATTGAGTTCTCTCCTAAAAATCTTCCTCTCTTATTCCTTATTTTCCTCTTATTTTTTTTCTCATTTTTTTGATTTCCTTAGTCCCTAGGGTATATTAATGGGTTTCTTAACCACTGTTCAGTGGGCCTCCCACCCAGCCCAGCAAAAGGGTCCTGCTCCCACCTATTCCCCAAAGCTGGTATTGCTTCCTGCTCTGCCAAAGATGAGGTGTAGAGTGCTGGGGGCAAGAATCAACCACCAGCTACACTTTGTCTGATGGTGCTATGTTTGGTTCATAGACTTACGCTGCTAATGCCACAGGCTTACGCTGCTAATGCCACAGGCTCAGGCATGTTGGAATCCCAAGAGTGAACACATGATGCTTCTACATACTCCTTGCAAGTAACTCTATGTTCCTGATCCCCAACCCCGCACCGGGAGCATCTTCCACAATTTCATTAGCCTCTTCCTATATTTTTTCATTTCTGCCCTTATGGAGAGCCCAGCAGGAATCAAAGTTCAAGAGGGGGTCTCACCTGCCACATAGGTCTCACTTTCCCTGGGGATATGCTTTTATTTTCTGTTGGTTTTTTTCTTCCTTTTTTTTTTTTTTCTTTCTTTTTTTTGAAACAGAATCTCACTATGTAGCCCAGACAGGCCTCAAACCTGTGATCCTCCTGCCTTAGCCTCCAGAGTACTAGGATTACAGGCATGTATCACCATGCCCAGCTGGAGGGTGGTGAGTATGGTTTTCGTTGGGGCCACAGGTGAGTAGATGAAAGTCTCTCTCTGCAAGACTATGTAAACATTTATGTATTTGCTTATGTCCTTCATTTCTATTCCAGAAACTAGTCTAAGCTTAAACAGATTTTTTTTTAGTCATCTAATGTTAGAAAACTATTTTAAAGCCAAGCTTGGTGGTGCACACTTGTAATCCCTACTGGGGAGGGATCCCTCGGGAGGCAGAGGCAGGAGGATCATGAATCTGAGGCCAGAGGCAGCCTGGGTAACTTAGCAAGACCCCAACTCAAAATTTTAAAAAAATTAAAAATGAGCTGGGGGTGCAGCCCAGTGGTAGAGCACTTGCAAAGTATGTATGAGGCCCTGGGTCAATACCCAAATACTAAAGAAAAAACAAAACTTTAAATATTTAAAGGTGAAATTCAACTTAAGTCATCAAATCTTAATTGAATTTCTACTGTTTCCGTCACTGGAAAATGACTAGCCACTTTTTCATTGTTATTGAAATATCTTCTTTATAAATATTTTGAGTTTTTTGAAATGCCAAAAATATACACAATGTGTATAATGTAGACATGAATTAGACAGGACTCTGTTTTGGTATAAAGCTTTTTTCAGGTAAGGAAAGGACGCAGTTAATATTGCAGGTGAGAAAGTAGGCTCTGTGGCACACACCTGTAATTCCAGTGACCTAGGAGGCTGAGTCAGGAGAATTGTGAGTTTGAGACAAGAGATAGCTTACACAACTTAGACCATGTCTCAAAATAAAAAGTAAAAAAAAAAGGGCCAAGGCTGTAGCTCAGTGGCAGAGCACTTGCCTAGCATCTGTGAGACTGTTGGTTCAACCCATCAAGACTAGAAAAAAAAAAAAAAAGGGTAGAATTAGGCTAACATGATATATTTGAAGATAAAGGCCTAACAACCTAATGTTTTTGCAAAATATGCGTCGTAAATGATTGAGTCATTTTTGGCATTGTAAGTTCTGGCTCCTAATTAAATATGTGTTATTCAGCAAGTCAATCTGTTTCTGCCCCAAAGTATTTATCTGTAAAATTAGCAAGTTGAACCAGCAGCCTAATAAAGTCTCTTCAAGCTCTAAAAGTCAATGTTTCTATGAATTTTCAGAGAAATTATGTATTACCAAAGGCAGAAATAGAAATAGCATCTTCTAGGTTTTCTCAATTCCTGATTTTGCCATCATATAGAAAACAACAAAAATTAAAATAAAATAAAATTTAAATTAAAAAATAGAGAAAAATGGACTTAACATTATACCATTTGACATCTCAGGTGTTTTCATTTATGTTCCATTCTGGTCTTTGAACATATGTATACAGAATTTTATATAGTTGCCATCATAAAATGGGTAAATGTTTATATGTGGCCTACTTTGCTTGAAATTATATAACTTTTTAATATTCCCATTGTCACTCATAATTATAGTTCCAATAATTACATGGTAATTCATTTCACTGATGTACTATAGTTTACCTACATATTTCCTATATTTGGAGTTTTAGATTGCTTTCAGTATTTGATAACACAATAGAAAATTTTTCATCCACATGGCTCTTTCCTTTGAATAACTTTCTAGAAATAAATTTCTAGGAGCATGATTACTGAGTTAAAGGAACCTCTTCACCATTACTTATAAGTATTAGCAAATGGCTTTCCTAAAAGCTTACGCTGATAGACATTACCACCATATCTGAGAGTGACAGTTTAAATCTCCCCAAAGGTGCAGCATGAAATGATACTTAATGTCTTAATTTACATTTCTTTGATTACTGAAAACCTTGAACATTTTTCCATTTGAGATTGCATGTTATCTTATGTGAATTGTCTGGTTGTCCTCTTTCCATTAATCTGTCTGTGAAACCCTGGGTGAGTCACCCTCTCCACAGCTCATTGTTCTCATCTGTAAATAAGATGATAATAATTCCTATCTCATACAGTTACTGTCAGAATTAAATGGATTTCTCAATATGAAGCATGGAGAATGGGCTGGGCGTGGTGATGTATACCTGTAATTCCAGCACTTGGGAGGCTGAGGCAGATGGATAGCAAGTTTAAGCCCAATCTGGAATACATAGCAAGGCCTTGTCTCAAAAAAAAAAAAAAAAAAATGCAGGGAGAATAATACTTTATATATGGAGACCCTTAAAAACTGTTACTACTAGTAATAGCATTAGGATATTAATAATATGCATTAGAAAGGAATTTATGATTTCCTCCTATACATGCATAAGTACATAAATATCTTTGATTAACTTGGAACTCTTCATACAGTATAGATGTGGCTCCTTTGGTCTGCTGGTTTTGGTATCTTCCTCAGCATGTTTTTAATTTCTGTGTTAGTTTTGTATATGTGTACAATCATGCATACACAAGCATATGAGTATGTATTTTCTCACAAGTTCAGAAACAGTGTCTGTACAAAAAGGGCACCTTGTAAAAATGTCACTTTGACAGTGCTCAGAATGGTACATGCAGCTTGTTAAAGAACTGTGCAGCCAAGTTATTTAGAAAAATAAATAAAGCCAAGGCAAATCAAATCGCTTACATACATGCATTTAGAAAACCCAAACCAACACCAAACCACATACACGTTACCGAAAAAAAAAAAAAAAAAAGACAAACAAGAGACATGAAAGAAATCACCATCCATAGACATTGCTTTTACACAGAGTAACTGATTGTTTTTGTACAAATTGCTTAGACCATGTGGAAGAAAAACAAAAAGGTGGCAACAATAACTTGCCTTTGAAAGTAGAAGAAACTCTTAGAGTCCACAGTATTGAGGTTGGGAGAGATCCTAAGGGAGGGAATGAAGCACAGAATGGCAAAGTTAGCAAGGTTCAGGACTAAAGTTAATCATCTATACAGTGAGTGAAATGAAAGAAAAAGATTAAAAGCAATAAAAAAGACAAATATGAGTAATGGGAAGAACTGATGAAGCCCGCTGCCCAGATGAGGATTGGAAACTATTTAAACTGGATAATACAGTATGTATTTTGGCTCTGAGAAAACAGAAGTTGAACTTTTGAGTAGTAATCAAGGACTTGGTCTCAAAGTATTTGCAAATAGTGCTGGTATGGAGAACAGATGCTGACATTATTGCCAATGGGAATTGCAATGTGATAGTTGGAGTGAGAGACTAAAAGAAACCACAGGGAATTTTTGTGGAAAGCTAAGCATTGAAAATGATTTATGGTTGATTTAAGAAGGAGACAAGGAAAATAAGACTACAGTATATACCATCTGACTGCTGCAGACAAAGGATGTAAACAGTTAGCCACAACTCTCCAACCTCCTGGAAATAAGAATTCTGCTCATACAGAAAGGCGCCAGAATGTTTGTCTGAATTAAGTGCATACTTCTTTTCTAGCATCTAAGAATAGTTATCCTCCTTTCCTCTCCCATTACCGCTGTGCATCCTTAAAAACCCTTACCAGCTATTAAGTGCTATGGAGTCACCCAAAGAGATTTGCAGGGAACTTTATTAGTTCCTACAGTGGATCAGAGGAACCTCACATGCAGCCCTAGGCTCAAAAGCTGGGCAGCTCTAGTTATCATTTTTTATGATAGCTGAAGTTTGGTTTTATGTTAGCTGAAGTTTGGAGGATTCAGAAGACTCAGGTGAGTATTCCAAAAAACATTTAAGGAAGTATGCTAAGAAGGCATATTGAGGCAAGAAAGGTGTGACCATTCCTTATTTCAGGGTCACTTTAGCTGCAAAACACAGGGAACCAGCAGGACCTCTCAGACAGAAATAAAAACTTCTGAAGCCATCCTATAGGATGTCTAAGTTTTGAAATGGGAAGAGACAAACATAGTTGACTAAAAGTAGTAGTATTTTCAGATGAAAGAGGCAGACTACATGGATGTTGATATTAGTTCTCAAGTCCTTAAGACCACTAGAAAAATGGAGGTCATATAAGGGGAAAAAATGAAAAACAAAAATGTCACCAAAGAATAGGAACAATGGGCTTTAATACCTGCCTATTAACAATGCCTATTGAATAGCAAATAAAACAGGTGAGATAGAAAAATAATACTGGACTCTGTGCCCAGGACCCTAAGCCAACTAAGCCAATCAGTGGCCAGGGTTATGTTACCTTCAGAAAATGAAGCCAGGGTCTTTCAACACATCCGCAGGCTTTCTCCCTATGTACATATCTCACTGCCCTCTGCCCCCATATTTCCTAGCTGTGTTTCCTTTGAAAACTTCTACTTCTAGAGGCTGAGGTAAGGCTGCAGAGGTCCTTCCAAACCTAGACCAGAATATTATGGAGATCTAAGCATACTCTTGGTGGGAGGATGTCTGTGAGGTGTATACTGGGGGAAGAGCTGATATAGCTATGCACGTGGAAAGGTGAGGAGTCTTTATCTGCTTGAATGGCTGTCTCCACCCTCTTGTTTTCTTGGCAGAATCCTTCAGCATTCAGGATTGACTTAAGTGTTACCTATCATCACCTCTCTGTAAACTCCACTGGTAGAAGGAGCTGTATTTTCATAGCATCTTGTGCATGGAAATTGTGCATTTGCTGTTTTGTTTTGTATTGGTTTTCTTGTCCATCTTTCTTACTGGGTCATCAGCTCCATGATGGTATAGACAGGATCTTTCATGTCTGTGTCTCCAAGCCTTAACATAGCATCTAAAAATGCACTGTCCAATGAGATCACCACCAGCTACATGTGACTACTGAACACTTGAAATGTGACTAGTTCACACTGAGATGTGTTACAAGTGTAAGATACACATATTTATCTATTAATAAAAGAATGTAAAATATTGCAATAAATGTAATGATGAGACAATAAAATAGTAGTGTTTTAGATGATGTATAGAGTTAAATAAAATTTATTATTAAAATTAATTGTATCTGTTTCTTTTCAATCTGTTTTTTTTACCTTACTACCAGAATGCTTAAAAATATATGTGGTTCCTATTGTATTTTTACTGGACAGCACTGGTCTAGAGCATAGTAAAGCTTGATTAAGTCAGGGTCTTAGCAGGAAAAAGAAGACGGTAGGCTAGCATCTTAGCACTTATAGAAGTGCAAGAAAGATAGGAAATCCACAGTGGATGCAGAAGCATGAAGAGACTAACAAAAGAGAAGAGCAGTAAGCACTCAAGCCTAGAAAGAAGGGAAAGAAATGATATTACTAGAGCTGGTGGGTGCTGGAGGTGCCTTAGAGGATCATCCCACAAGAGCCCTCTGTCCACTCATCCTTTTCATCCTTTTATCTTTTTGCTGTCAGCTCAATTGTGTTCTCCTCAGGAAAGGATCCCCTAAATTAGCTTTTCTTCCCCATTCTCTCAGCTTTGTTTTATTGCCTTCTTAGCACTGATCACAAATAGTAACTGTTTCTGCTTAATTCTCTTTATTGGTTTTCATCTCTTTCTAAAACTAACAAGAATTTAAATTCTGGCCTGGTGCAGTGGTGCACACCTATAATCCCAGAGATTCAGGAGGCTGAGGCAGGCGGATCACAAGTTTGACACCAGAGGCAGCCTGTGTAATTTAGGGAGATCCTGCCTCAAAAAATGTTTAAATGGGCTGGAGGTGCAGTCCAGTGGCATGTGTGAGGCTCTAGGTTCAACCCACCAATACTACAAAAGAATAAAAAGAAAGAATTTAAATTTCATCAGTGTAGGAACTGGGTCCCTGCTTAGCATGGTGGGGATTTATTGGAAGAACTTTACTTAAATGAGTGTATCTACTTAGAATAATCTGTGAGAGTCTGACTCCCCTTTGAGAGGTGAGGACACTGAGACTAGAGAGGTTAAGACAAGGTCACATAGCTATTACAGGGGAGAGCCAGGATTCAAATCCAGGAATCAGTGGAGCCCCAGGAGTATAGCAACAGATTTGATATTAAACGCTTCAGACTCCAGGCCCCAAAGTATTAACAAGAATATTGGCTAAGCTGGATGCAGTGGTATATACCTATAATCCCAGTGACTCAGGAGGCAGAGGCAGGAAGATCCCAAGTTTGAGACCAGAGGTAGTTTAGCAAGACCCTGTCTCAAAAAGTAAAAAAAATGGGCTGATGGTGCAGCTCAGTGGTACAGCACTTGCAAAGCATGCAAACGCGAAGCCCTGGGTTTAACCCCCAGTACTGCAAAAAAAAAAAAAAAAAAAGAATATTGGCTAGCATTTATTAAAAGCTTCTCATGGTAAACCAGGTGCTATGGTGCACACCTGTAATTCCAGCATTTGAGAAGCTGAGGCAGGAGGATCAGGAGTTCAAGGACAGCCTGGCCTACATATTGAAACCTTGTCTCAGGAAAAAAATCCTTCCTGTCATGCTGTGTTTTATGTGAACTATTATTGCTGTTGGGCTGGGCTTTAGCCCAGTTGGTAGAGTGCTGCTCTGTATACTCCTGGGTCCTGGTTTCGATCCCCAGCACCACAAAAATGAGAGTAGGACCTGGCAGCCCACTCCCAAAACAATCAGCCATTGAAAACCCTTCGAACAGCAGAGAAGCATTGACATAGTACCAGGTTGTGACAATAACCTTACTGTTGTTACAATAACCTTATGAAGTTGTGCTACTATCCTCATTTTACAAGTGAGGAAATTGATACCTAGAGAAATTAAGTACCTTTCCAAGAGCAAAGACCCATCCCAAAACAGCAGAGTGGTCATTTGAACCTAACCTCCTAACCAGGATGCTCTGTCACCTGCCTGAAGGTGTGTTTATGCTACTCGTCGCACCTGGCCATGTCCAAGATCATGTGTGGACATGTTCATCCATAGTTGGGAAGAATATGCACATGCTGAGCACATTTGTGCTCCTGGGTAGAGACGCGGAGGACAGGCTTCCAGAGTAGGTTCATTCTGAGTGACATCACTGTGCTTACCCTCCTCCGGGCCGTCTTCTCTCCAATCGGCATTCATCCTAGGCCTCCCAAATTGAGGCACTTTAACATTATTGCTTCCCTGTAGAAAATCTGGGAAACAAATATGTGGAAATGAAACAACATGCTCCCAACTACCCAATGTGTCAAAGAAAAAAATCAAAAGAAAAACCATATAATCTTTGAGATAGGTGAAATGATGAAGATGGAGTGTTCCAAATTTATGAGACATAGCTAGAGCCTCCAATGTACAGAACACATGTACATACTTTTTTCTATGCTTTCACTTGATTCACTTTTTAAAAAAATCTAAGAAACACTTGCTGACGTTCACCTTGGGCTGGGCACTGTTCAGAGGTTTGAAGACACAGGTGACCCAAAGACAAACACAGCCTGCTAGGGATTGGCTCTGCAGATGGACTATGTAAACTAATAGTTATGCTAACTGGCTGAGGTATTAATCAGGATTATAGTCAGTAAAAGCAGGAGAATATTATCCTTCTGGCCTGTTACCATCTGCTTTTTGTCTTTTACTTTCCCTTTTCCCAGCTTTCCTACTTTTCTGGCTATCTCATGTCCCTTTTTGTTATTTACAAAGCCAATTTCAGATGATCTCTTTTGCAGATTTTGTACAGTTAAAGTTTGAACCCCAACTTCTGAAATCTGAAATCAATCCTCCCACTAGCCCCCTTCTCCCCAGATAATGAATGCTCAGGGAGTAGGGATTAGTTGTAACATTAGCCTAAGGAAAGATGAAGTAGACAGTCATTAGCTCCTCGCCACTCCCTATTCCCCTACTGGCCACAAAATTTAGGATCTCTTCCCAAGCCACGTAGGAATGATTTCTTTAAAATTTTCTCAATTCTCTGATTCACTTCCATTGGCCCAAATACTACAAATAGATGTCTTCTGACTTCTTTTCTACTGTCTCTAGAATTGTGAAATGTTCCTTTGAAACTTTTCTTTGTATTTTTGTATCCAAATATATATCTCCAGTTCTAGCATAATGCCTGGCACATTGTAGGTGTTCAATAAATACATGTGAAAATAAATCCAACATGAAAAGAGGAGGAAAAAGTCAGTAGACCATTTTTGCAGGAACAGTGTTACTATATATACGTTTACAGGTCTCTGTGTCAGTTTCATCCTTACATTGCATGGTCCTCAAGAACAGGAGGAATCATCTTTGTTCTTCTTTGTGTCTTCTACTCCGTGCCTAAAACAATACCTACCACCAAACAAAATCTTAATCTATTTTTATCTAATAAAGAATGGATAAATACTAGATGCTTAGTAAATCTCTGTGGTTGATGTGGGCGTGGATTTATATCAATATTTTTAAATATTTTCTGGAACAAGGTATAAGTAACTTAGGTAAATAAACTAGAAATATTATTAAGAAGAATGTCACGGAGAGGAAGAAACCACATTAGTGTAAATGATTCCCAAGGAAACCATCTCTTAAAGTGGCTGTGCCTGCTTATTTTCTTCTCTGGGGGAGAAACTAGAGCTGAATTTTGGAGAAGGATTTGTGCATGGAATGGGAGTGTGAACATGTGGCTGTGGTAGTTTTGTTAATGTAACTATTTCTTTCCAAATACTTGGAAAATACTTTTCCTTTATAATTCCATTCTATTGCCATTGCCTTTGTGCTTTCTTCTCATTTCACATTTAAATTCTGTGAAGTGTCCAGTTAATGTGGACATGCATAATAAGTGGACCCAGATCTGATTCTAAGTGGAAGCCAGAGCCAGTGTCCAGACATGAGGAAAGCATAATTATACAAAGAGCAGAGTTGTATCTTCTGGGAGGGCTTTTATCAGTGTCTATGGAACACCAGATGTACAATTCAGCATTAGACAAGGAAAAAACTTCTCTTTTGCAAAGACTTACTGTGTGAGTACATCCCTATCCTTGTATGCATGCTGAAATAATATTTACTCAAAATGGAGAATGATTGATTCTTTCCATATGTTCTTATTTCAATTTAAATTAATTTTGCAGGAGTCATTAACTATCTCTACAAATTTTGCTGGTCTTTCTCCAATTGCTGGCTTTGGCACACCTGCAGCCAGTGTTCATCTTTGTGGTTAATCTGTAGGAACTAAAATTAATTTTAGTGCAAAAGCTAAATGGTCCTCAAGAGTCTTTACTCATGTCTGGTTAGCATTCACTGGGGACAGTAAACACAGCCTGACGAGAGTGAGAGAAACATTTCAAGGGATCTCTTCCAAGTTCTCGCACTATTTTTTTTTTTATTTGCAGGTGCAAATAATCCATTTATAATTTTTTTATTCCATGGGCAATAGGTGTCTTGGGGGTCTCAGAATTCAGGACAAGTGGCCAGCTAGGACATGATATTCTGCTTGAAAGTCATGGCAGGTGCAGAAGGAGGGCAAGTGGTTAAAAGTTTGGCTCACTTGTCTATTCTCTCTTTTTGTGCTTCCTTTTCCTCTTCTAGACGGGTGTACAATTACACTAGCTGAATTAGTTATCTCCCAAAGCTGTGCTGTTTTACATCCAGGAAAAGGACTTGATTACTCAACCCATGTTTCCAGGAGCCTTATTTGGGTTCTTTTGTGCAGCAGAAGAAAAAGTGCTGAGTGCACCCTCTATTTGTTTTGCGATTTGCCTGCTGGGCACATTACTTGCTATCACTCTGCTTTCAATAGATGGTCTTTCCACTGAAGTTGGAAAATGTCTGTATTTAGGAACAATACAAGATGTATAAGATGGAAAAACTAGAGGAGAGCAAAAGCACACTGAGAAGGAAAGAGAAGGGCAAGAAACAATCACAGATCCTTTTTAAAGACAGGAGCCATTCCTAGTGTCCAGGCTTGATTTCTTTCTCTCCTACCTTGCCAGGTGTTCCATGATGCACTATGGAGTTATTTACTGTGCAGATGAGAAGAGGAACAATACCCAAGGAAAACATGGCTCCAGTATTCTGCAAGGCTTCAAACCTATGAAAATATGGGTTCTGGTTCAAGCATGGGTTCCCTCTGTTAAAATGTAGAGGGTTGAGGTTCAGTTCAGATCCAGGTTTTAAATTTTAATCCTATGTGAAAATGAATAAATTTTTTTTCAATTTTTAAATAGCTAATAAAAAAAAAAGCTGAATCCAAACCCAATTTTTCACTGGGTTCAGATTCAAGTTTGGATTGAGAAAGTATTTTTTTGAATGCTTGAACCAGAACAGGTTCAGGGTTCAGGTTTGGGTTTGGTTTGAAGTCCTGCTAATTTTAAACATACTGAACTTGTACCTGAACCTGAACCCAGTTTTTTTGCAGGTTGAAGCCTTGGTTCTCTGTGATATCTTCAACATGAGTTTTGCCAGGGTACACAAGAGACACAGTGGAAGAATGCAGGAAGGGACAGACAGATGTGTCAGCCAAGACAGGCAGATCCATGTGGCTACTATGGCCATATATAATTTCCTTTGTTGGGGCTTTGTCAGCACATGAGCTACAGATGAGGTCAATGACTGCTTTCCTGACCAGGAGTGGTTATGTGGCTTTTCTGCAAGCTATTGCTGGAAGTTTAGGACTGGGGATTCCTAAGCTAAATACAACCAGAAGAGGCTCTGGTTTATCTTCACTCTGGTTGATGCTTTGAAAATATTAGCATCAGAGATTTAAAAAAAATACTCAAGAGTTTTTTTAAAAAATGGAAAAAAAAGGATAGTAGAGAGCTTGAAAGCAGGGAAGGAATAATATTGAAATGGTATAGAACCTTGGCCTATGAAGCTATAAAAACTTCATTTTCCAATATTTCAGATAGTAGGACTGTTTGGTTGTCTGTGGGCTTGGGATATGTTTGGTCATCTTTATATGGTTTCTTTAAGGCTCTGTGAATATCATAAGCTTTTACTTATTTGTGTATGTATATGTTTACTTATTTTACAACATACCTAGTATAGGGACACTCCCAGTTAGATATTTAAATAAATGGATGAATTGCCATAACTAGTCATTTATATTAACAGTAGGAGATGCAGAGCCATTTTCTTTGACATTAATAATAAAATGAAAGAGAAGAAAATATCTATTTTGCAAAAATTATATAACATGACTGGATAACCTTAAGATATTTTTGAACACAAATCTCTTCCTTAAAAAGTTCAAGGGCTGGCAGGGCACAGTGATGCACATGTGTAATCCCAACACTCAGGAGGTGGAGGCAAGAGGATTGTAAGTTTGAGGTTAGCCTGGGTTATATAGTGAGACCCTGCCTCAAAAAACAAAAAAATCAAGTTCAAGGCCCATGACCATTTGAAGTGATCTGATTAAGAGATACAATTTTGTGATTAAGTACCCACAGCAGTTTGCAGCTGTCTAATTAGACTTTACCTCAAAACTAGCCCGATCTCAACATTGGACTCTGGTGTTTTAAATAAGAAAGCAACCCTGAATTGTCTACCCTTTTTAAGGGGGCTAAATTTTCCTATAGCATCAAGTTGGCTGCTTTGGGTTTCTAGGTGGAAAGTCTTGGATATAACTCTCTTCATTGTTTCTCTCCTGCCTGCAGCCGTACCACTGTGGCATCCTGTCCTGTCAGATCTCAGAAGCTAAGCAGGGTCCGGCCTGGTTAGTACTTGGATAGGAGACCACCTGGAAACACCAGATGCTGTAGGATTGGGAGAAAGGCCCAGCAACCCACTCCCAAAAGTCAATCAGCCATTGAAAACCCTATGAATAGCAGAGAAGCAATTCTGTTTCACCTGTTGTACATAGAGTTGCTATGAATTGGACACGGACTCAAAGCCACCTAACAACAATAATTGATTCTCTTCAGTCCCTGGGTTTTCCTGAGCAAAGGAAGTGGGCCACAGTTTGTCATTGCCTTGTGGTCAAAAGAAAATTCTATTAGATATCCAGAACCTTGAGTTTAGTCTTGGCCCAGCCACTCATGTTGGCTGCTGGCAAATTAACTTTATCTCCCTGGGCCTCAGTTCTTCATGGAAATAAAGAGGTGTACTACTTTCTCGGACACTTCAAAAGGCCATTTTACAAACTAGCAGGTGACGTCATGGAAAGAGCAAAGACTTTGGAGTGAGCCAGTTCTGGTTTATTCTTCAACGAATATTTAGCATCTGCTATATGCCAGGTCCCTCATGTGTCTGTCAGCTTGTCGTGCTGCGGGGGCTTACGTGTTGCTATGATGCTCATAGCTATGTCACTGGTATCTCAGATAACAGCAGGGCCACCCAAGATGGACAGGTTGCAGCTCCGTTTCCAGACTAAGACAGACTAGGGTTTGACCTGGCAGCCCACTCCTGAAATAGTCATTGAAAACCCTATGAATTGCAGAGAAGCACTGTCAAATATAGTGCCAGAAAATGAGCCCCACAGGCTGGAAGGCATTCAAGAAATGACTGGGGAAGAGTTGCTTCCTCAAAATAGAGTTGACTTCAATGATGGGAATGGAGTAAAGTCCCTAGGACCACAATTTGCTGATGTAGCACAAATCAAAATGAGAAGAAACACAGTGGACTGAAACATAAAAAGATAGTGTGCATGGCACAGTGTATTGTAGTGTTTTGTTCTGTTGTTCATAGAGTTGCTATGAGTTGGACCCAACTTGATGGCACCTAATAACAAGTAATACAATGTAATGTGAACAAAACATTTTTTTGATTATGTAATTTTATTTGGACATGTGAATTATTTTTCATCTCTCCCCTGTACTATGTGGCAGTGACATCACAAAATTATACTATAGGGTTAATAAATTTCTTTCTCTTATTTCCTTAAAAGCAACTTCATTTATCAGAGAAATACTTTCTAAATTAAAGAAATACTTTGTACATTAACTACTAAGCTGACTCTGGGCATATGGAAATAAATGTGACTTTCCAGGACTCATAATAGTAAAAGCTTGGATTTCACCAGGGCTCTCATTTTTGGAGGCCTTTTTATTCTAGAGTTGATGCTGGTTATTAACTGTTTAAAAACCAACCAAGCAAGAATGGAAAGTAGCCCTCCATTTGACAAGTGAGACAACCTAAAGTTCTATGAGAGATCTACAGCCCTGTCCATAGGACCCTTGGCAATCTCAGTCTACTTGATACAAAACAAACGATGGAGCTCATGTTTCCTGTAGCTGCCCCAGAGGTGACATTTCAATCTATGAATCTCTTTTGCAACTAGAGAAGTCAGGTTATTCATTCAGCCATGTGACCAGTGTTGTTACAGCTATTTCAGAGCAAGTAAATAAAAATAAGAAGGTATTCCAGGAAACAGTATTAAAATAAGACATAATACCTGCCGCAAGGCAGGGTATGGAATGTGCTCATCTATTTAAGGAAAATTTGTTTAGAAACAGTTGCCTTTGGGAAATTTCACCAAGTGCTGGATTTACTAAGTGAGAGGACCAAAAAAGAGTAAAAATATTTATTGAGCACCTATTATGTATCAGGCACTATTTATCACTTATATCATCTCAAGTTATTTTTCCATTACATAAATTTTTTTGTTGTTTTTTTGTTTGTTTTGTTTTTTGTGGTACTGGGGGTTGAACCCAGAGCCTCACCCTTGCATGCTTTGCAGGTGCTGGGTCACTGAGCTGCACGCCCAGCCCTTTTTATTATTATTATTATTATTTTGAGATGGTATCACTAAATTACACAGACTGCCTCTGGTCTCGAACTTGCAATCCTCCTGCCTCACCTCCTAAGCCACTGGGATTACAGGCCTGCACCACAGCACCTGGCTCAAAAAAAATTTTTTTAATGGTTGTAATCTTTGACCTCAGAGAGTTCATTGGAGTACCACAAGACAGAGAGCAAAACACATTGTGAGAAGCAATGCCATGAAGGATCAGGTCCAGAGCTGGTGAGTCCAGTAGAGAAGGGGTAGCTAGCTGTCCTCAGAGAGTTGAGAACAGGCTTCACAGAGGTGGCCGCATTCTAATATACACGTAAAAGAGGTGACTGTGAAGCAGGTAGGGATAGAGATGACCGGTGGACAGGACTGTAAATGCTGCAGGATCTGGCAAAACCCTAAGGCTCTCAGAGGTCAGAGTTACCTGTCCCTTCCTGAGTGTTTATCCAGAGCAGTTGCTTTATCAGAGAAGCTTGATTTTTCTAAGATAAGGATGGTGGGACTCCGATGTCCAGCTCAGTCATAGGTCCTCACTTACAACTTATTCTTTGTCTTATGAAGGAAGCATTTCCCTTCAGCTCTTTGCTGTTTGGCTCAGCAGCTGCATGAGAAGTGAGAAACAAGTGGATCCTCTCTATGTCCCACTATTGAGTTGTGATGGATAAAATAGCCTTCTTGAAGCTTTCTTCTTTCAATAGGAAGATGTTGGTTACAAGACGTTGGTTAAAAGCTACAGTGTGGAGCCAGATAAACATAAGTTCAAATCACAGATCTGCCCCTTACTAGCTGCTGATCTTGGGCATTGAATGTCTGCACATAATTTGGGTCATAGAATTGAACCCGATCTGAGAGGTGCAATCCAACTCCACATTTGGAGCCCATTAAAGAAAAATTCAGAGATGGCATCCTTACCTGCTGCTCTTTGAATAAAAAGGTATAGCTCCATCATCACACCTTCAACATTAAGGCCACAGAGAAAGAGGACGGCAACCCCAGGCTGGATCCCTAATTTGTTTGCCTTCCATTGCCTAATTCAAGAAGAAAAGTGTCTACTCCTTGGGAAAATTGTTAGGGCTTTTTGCAATAGACACTGTATGCAGGCTTCCCTGCATCTTGGAGGTCTTTGATTATATTCAGAAAATCACCTTAAAAAAAAAAAACTTTTGGTTTTTGAGGCACTATTTTGCACTATAGTTGCAGGGTAGCCTTGAATTCACTATATAGCCCAGGCTAGCCTCAAACTCACCATCCTCCTGCCTCAGCCTCTCAGATACTGCTGTAATTATAGGAGTGTGCCACTATGCCTGGCTTAGAAAAGAACCTTTATTAAAATAGCTGGGCTTGTAAATAGGTAGGAGGTTAGTGCTTTCAACCTACTATAATAATAATTATTATTATTTATTTGGGGGTATTTTTTTTTTTATGCAAGACACTATTTCTTTTTCTTTTTTTTTTTTTTTTTTTTTTTTTTGCGGTAATGTGGGTTGAACTCAGGGCCTCGTGCTTGCATGCTTTGCAAGTACTGGGCTACTGAGCTGCACCCCCAAAACTTTTTTTTTTTTTTTTTTTTTTTACTTTTTGAGACAGGGTCTCACTAAATTGCACAGACTGCATCTGGTCTTGAACTTGTGATCCTCCTGCCTCCACTTCCTGAGCCGCTGGGATTACAGGCGTGTGCCACTGCACCTGGCTGCCAGGCACTATTTCAAGTATGTTATTATGAATTAATTAATCTTATAACTGCTCTATAGGTGGGTATTATCATCACCTCTCTTTTTTATTTATTTTATTTTTTATTTTGTGCAGTGCTGTGTGTCAAACCCAGGGCTATGTGCATGCTAGGCAAGTGCCCTAGATTAGCTACACTCCCAGCTAAGCTTAGCACTTAGCTACATCTCACAGTCTATTATCTCAATTTTAAGATAAGGAAATTGAGGCACAGAGAGGAACAGTGGCTTGCCAACCTGTCAGAGCCAGGGCTTCTACCTAGACTGCCTGCCCAGAGCCTGTACCATGAACTAGTTTCCAGTTCTGTAAGCCAATTTCCTTTAAAAATAATTATTCTATGCCAAGTGTAGTGATGCACACTTCTAATCCCAGCAACTTGGGAGCCAGAGGCAGGAGGATTGTAAATTCAAGGCTACAGGCAGCCTGCATAACTTAGCAAGACCCTGTCTCAAGGTAAAAAATTAAAAATGGCCTGGAGGTGCAGCCTAATAGTAAAGCACTTGCAAAATATTTGCGAGGCCTTGGGTTCAACCCCTATATATTGCCAAAAAATTAATGATAATAATAACATTTTGTGTTCTAATTATAAAACTAAGTCATGGTGGGAATTTTTTAAAATAGAGGAAGGAGTAAAGAAGCCAACATTATTTGTATTTTTATCACCCAGTAATAATGTTTATTAATATTTGGATCTTATTTCTTTTTGGAAATTAAATTGCATATATAATTCTCTTTTCAAATAGCATAACACTGCGTATGACTTTTACAATTTAATGTTACAATTTGAGCATTTTCCCATGCTATTAAATATTCTTATAACCATAGATTTTAATGGCTGCAAATATTCCAATTATCTGGAAGTAACAGTTTTCTTTAAAAATCCCATAATGTTGGACCATTAGGCCATTTCCAATGTTCCTGAGACTTCTATGTTGATTTCTTGAGGGTTCCTTTGCCCAGTACTCTAAGTAACTGGCTGAACAGTTCAAAGAGTGGCTGATCTACTGAAGGGGCTATTCCTACATCTCTCTTCCATAGATGGGGCAACCCTGAGCCTTTGAAAACAGGTGAGAATCTCAAAAAGTCTATTGAGTATCCAAATTCTCAGTGAGGGTCCAGAATTTTCCCTAGCTTTATAAATAAGACATGGATCTTATAAAGAAAATATAATGTAAAATGAGCAAACAAGCTGTGTGTGTGGATGTACGCCTTGTAATCATAGCACTCTGGAGGCAGAGAGGTGAAATCACAAGTTCAAGGCCAGTCTAGGCTAATAGGAGAATGAACTTGTCTCAAAGACAATAACAAAAGAGCAAACAAGAAAAAAAAATTAAAGCAACTCAAATTTACACCACTCAGCTTGGTATTGATATCTGTCTTTCTACACTGTAATGACCTATCTTGTTACCTGTTGTTACTCCACAACATGCCCATTTCTTGTTAATAAATTTAGGTCATTCCAAATGGTAACTGATCTCTACCCAACCCCTCTCCAGCTCTCAAGGCTGGTCCTGATAGACACTTTTCCTTTTCCCCTAGAGATTGAACCCAGGGCCTTTCACTTGCTAGGCAAGTGCTCTACCTCTGAGCTACATCTCAGCAATAGACAATCACTTTTACCTTACTTATGTTTGCACGAATTTCTCCCTCTTTCACTTTGCCACAGCTACCACACAGACTAGTTGAGGTACTTTTAGAGAGGTGAAATGAGCTCCCTACCACCAAAGAGTTTGTCTTCTACTTGAGGAAAAAAGGACCATGTTGTTGGGGAAAACATGAGTCTATTAAAAAGTGACCCAAAATGATACTGAGGCAGGATAGAAAGACAGGAAAATTAAGGGTATATAGGAAGGGAAAAGAGCCCTCCCTCCAGAATCTGATTTAAGTCTCACTGGCTGAGAGTCAAGAATTTTGACATAAATCTTCAGAAAATTGCTGTGAGGACTGCCTGCATAGAACACATTATTTTGGGGAGATATTTCAAATGAAAATGTTAAAATAGCAATAAGCCATACTTAGGGTCAAAATGTATGTGACATTTGAGTTTAAAGTATAGCCATCATGCTCCTTGGAAGCAAGGATGGTTAGACTGCACGTTACATATTTTGGACATGTTGTCAGGAGAGACCAGTCCCTGGAGAAGGACATTGTGTTTGAGAGAGTTGGCAGGTCGATGAAAAAAATAAAAAAGACACTCAGCTAGATGATTGACAGTGTCTACAACAATGGGCTTAAACATGAAAAAGATGGTGTGCATGGCACAATGTTGGGTAGTGTTTCCTTGCATTGTACATAGAGTCACTATGAGTCAGACCCAACTCGAGGGCACCTAACAACAACATTCTCCTCTGTAATCCTGTGGTTCTTGAAGAATCTCACCAACAAGATTATGGGGCCATGTTTGCCGTCAACATATGCCTAGACAACTTCCTTATGACAACTCTTGTCTGTAAACCTATATAATGCACCTCGTAGGCCACCTGATAATCTCATTCTATTAAAGCTCCTTATACCAAAACATTTCTATTTAATCTTTTAAATGCTTTAAACAATGGAATTTCTCCTCTTAATCTATTTTAACCTATCAGTCTATCTTATTGGCACTTCCCTCTCATCCCTAAACCTAAACAATGTACCTTGTAAAACCACCTTACAATTTCATTAGCAAAAGGGGAAATTCTTTAATATAGAAAGAATAGGTAAGGCAGCTCATTGTTTTTCTTAAACTTTGAACTGAGAAGTAAGTTATAGCCTTTGAGCAATGTAACTTCAACAGTCACAAAGTCACATATGCAGCTATTGTTCTGACATATAAATGTGATTCTCTCGAGAAGCCCATGTCCATGTTTTGAACGTGTACTATGAGTCTTTTCTTTTTTCCCCCCACTTTATTAGTAAATGATGGTGGGATGCAGAGTAATAGAGCATTGGCTTTTTCCATTATGCATCTTTACATCACTTCTGGCAACATGATTCTTTTCTTAAGGATCCCTTTTTCTCTCTGAATGCCCATGCTTAAATCTAAAGCGTATAGTGTCTCTTATCCCTAATTAATAAACTCAATAACTTTGTTTCACTATAACTTGTCCTGACTTGTTTCTGCAGTGGAGCTAAGGACCTAGCCCCACCTGAGTAGAGGTCCCTGAGGGGGAAATTCCTCAGGCTACAGGCAGCAGCAGTGGGCTGCATCTTCCCACTGCCATGAACAGTACTTCCAACAAGGGCATATGTAGGAATAAGGAAATATCCAGACCATTTTACAAACTGAAACACTTTATCTTACTTTTAATACCGTCTATAGATCCAGTTTTTTCTTGTGTTGTCAAATTGGTACAGAAGGAGCCTGTAGAGTTAGCTATACTCATGTGTGATCCCCCTAATTAAAAGTCTGTCTCTGACTTTTAAGGAAATACTTCTACCTTACCTTCTTCCTACCTTTTCCAGAAAGGAGAGTCAGAAACTAAGTCTAAGTTCATTAAAGTGACTGTGTTGGAAATCAATGAAGACAGGAGTCATCCTCTCCAGTCTTTCCAGGTAGACTATTAATTCTTGTGCCCAGAGGAATTGTGAGTCTAGATATCCCTATGCTAAGATAATAAGTTGTAAAAAGATCGAATATAATAATCACCTTGTTTGTAATCAAACTACTGCAGGAAGTAAAAAATGTACTTGAAAGTTATCTGAGGAATAAGTAGTTTTAGCTAAAAATTTCTGCAGCTGTCCCTATTTCATAGCTTCAGGTTAATCCCACAGCATCATTCTGAACTCATTTTTGTAATAATTACTTATTATAGCCTCACAATATCTTATTAGTTTTGCTTTAAACAGCCCATTATATTTTTAAGAGTCTTTTTTTTGTGTGTGTGGCAGTGCTGAAGGGTTGAACTCAGAGCCTTTCATGTGCTAGGCAAGTGCTGTACCACAGAGCTGCACCCTCAGCGTCCTTATTTATTTATTTATTTATTTATTTATTTACTTACTTACTTACTTAGAAACAGGGTCTTGCTAAGTTGCACTAGCTGCCTCTGGCCTTGAATTTGTGATCCTCCAGCCTCAGCCTCCCGAGTGCTGGGTTTATAGGCCTGTGCTATGGCATGAGATTTTTTTAAAATAACATAAAAGAAGGTTTTTAATTTTTCATAACTACCCACATAGCTACTACATCTGGGGTTCTTGTATTCCTTGTATAACTCCAGATTTCTATTTGATATCATTTTCTTCCTGCCCAAAGGGCTAACATGAACATGATAGATTTGCTGTTGAAAATTTTTTCAGCTTTTCTAGGTTGAAGAAGTTTTTGTTTGGTCTTCCTTTTTGATAGGTGTTTTTGGTGGGTATAAAATTTTAAGTTGATGTTTTCTTCTGTTAGCACGTTAAAGGTATTGCTTTACTGTGGGCCTGGCCTTCATTCTTTCTGATCAAAAGTTTACTGGTTCACTTTCATTCTATCTTAGTTTATTCCATATACAATATTACCTTTTTTTTCCAGCTGCTTTTAGGATTTTTCTCTTTATCATTGATTTTGAACAATTCAGGATTTTCCATGGTATAGTTTTTTTGTTTGTTTGTTTGTTTCTTATCCTTGAGTTTGTGGAGTTTCTTGGATCTGTGGGTTTAGACATTTAATCAAATTTGGAAACTTTTCAGCAATAATTTCTCCAAACTTTTTTCTCCTCTCTCTTTCTTCTCTGAATTGTGTCTCCCCAAAATTTATATGTTGAAGTTAACCTCCAGTATGATTATTTGAAGATAGAGCCTTTAAAGAAGTAATTAAGGTAAAATGAAATTATAGTCATGCAGTCCTAATCCAATATGGCTGGTGTCTATTTAAGAAAAGGAAGAGACATTGAGAATGCTCACATACCCATGAGAGAGCACACCAAGAAGGCAGCTAGCTCTCTGAAGGCCAAGGGGAGGCCTCAGGTAAAGCAAAACCTACAAATATCTTGAGCTTAGATTTCCAACCTCCAGAACTGTAAGAAGATAAATTTCTGTTTAAACTACCATCTGTGTAGTATTTTGTTATACAGCCTTTGAAAATTAAAATACTCTTTTCTGAGACTCCAATTATACATATTCCCCACGTGTCTGTCAGCTTGTTGTGCTGTGAGGGCTTGCATGTTGCTCAAAGCTATGCCACTGGTATCTCAGATACCAGTAGGGCCACCCATAGAGAACAGATTTCATGTGAGCTTCCAGACTAAGACAAACTAGGGAGAAGGACCTGGGAGGCAGCCCACTCCCAGAACAATTAGCCATTGAAAACCCTGTAAATTGCAGAGAAGCACTGTCAAATACAGTGGCAGAAAATGAGCCCCCCCCCCCATACTGGAAGGCATTTAAAAGATGACTGGGGAAGAGTTGCCTCCTCAAAGTAGAGTCAACCTTAATGATGGGAATAGAGTAAAGCCCCTAAGACCACCATTTACTGATATTGCATAACTCAAAATGAGAAGAAACACAATGGCTGCAACAATGGGCTCAAGCATAAAAAACGATCTTATGCATGGTACAGTGTTGGGTAGTGTTTCATTCTACTGTACATAGGATCACTATGAGTTGGACCTGACTCATTGGCACCTACCAACAACAACATACAATAGATATATAAGATAGACTTAAGTAATTATGCACTATAGAAAATAGCATGGCAGATACTCTAAAAAATAAACATAGAACTACCAGCAATTCCATTGGTATATGCTCAAAAGAACTGAACAGATATTTGAACACTATAAATTAGTTCAGCCAGCCGTAACAAAATATCACAGTCTGGGTGGCTTAAACAACAGGAATTTATGTTCTTAAAGTTCTGGAGGCTAGGAGTTCACAATCAAGATGACATCAGGGGTTTGTTTCTGTTGAAGGCTCTCATCCTGGCTTGTAGATATCTACTTTATCATTGGCTCATCACATAGACTCTTTGTGCATGTACATGAGAGAGAGAATGAGGTATGGTGTCCTTTCCCTTTATATAAGGGCACCAGTTTTATCAGATGAGGGCCTCACCCATATGATCTCACTTAACCTTAATAACCTTCCTACAGGCCCTGTCTCTATACATAGTCACTTTGAGGGATATGGCTTCAATGTATGAATTTTGGGGAAACACAAGTTAGACCACAAAAACTACCTTCTCAGTTTTTCTGTAAATCTAAACTGTTCTAAAAAAGAAAAAAAAAAAAAAAAACCTTTTCTTCTGTGCTGGATTCAAACTCAGGCCCTTACATGCACTTAGAAAGTGCTCTTCCAATGAACAACATCCACAACTCAAGATAATATATTAATAAAAAAATTTTAGCTAGGTGTAGTGGCACACACTTGTAATCCCAGCTCTCAGGAGGTTGAGGCAGGATAATTGAGCATTTGAGACCAGCCTGGACTACACATAAGGAAGACCCCTATCTCAAAAAGGAATGTTTAAGATGTCCAAAACAAACTTTTAAAACAAAAATATGATATCTGAGATGAAAATACAGCAGATGGGAATAATGATTGATTAAACAATGCAGAAGAGAAGGTAAGTGATTTTGAAGACTTAATAATAGAAAGCATCCAGGGAGAAAGAAGACTGAAAATACTGAACAGGACTTCAATAACCCATAAGATAATTTCAAGCAGCCTAAATATGTGTAATTGTTATTGTTAGGTGCCATAGAACCGAGTCCAACTCACAGTGACCCTATTTACAACAGAACGGGTCACTATAGAACACTGCGCTAAGTACATAATCTTTTTATGTTTGAGCCCATTGTTGCGGTCACTATGTTTCTTCTCATTTTGAGTCATGCCACGTTGGCAAAAGGAGGTCTCAGGGGCTTTACTCCATTCCCATCATTAGGGTCAACTATACTTTGAGGAGGCAACTTTTCCCAAAATGAAGCTCTCTAGCTATAAGATGTGAGTATTAATCACTACTTTTCTCGGTTTAGTGATAGAGCCCTTGCCTAGCATGCAGGAGGCCCTGACTTTGACCTTCAGCACTGCAAAAACAAAAGAAATAAATAATTGCTTCTTTCCTACCAGTTGGGCTACAGATGAATGGAAATCAAAATCTTGAGTAGAGGCTGGGGGTGTAGCTTAGTAGTAGAACATATGCTTACCATTGCATGCAGGAGGCCCTAAGTTCTATCGCAAGCACCAAAAGAAAAGAACAAGATCTTAGTGGATTTGCTATTGTTGTTGGTTGGTTGGTTTTGTTTGTTTTTCTGAAATAAAAAGCTGTATATAAATTTAAGTAGGAAGAGAATGTAGAGATAGGTGAACTTGAGCAGAATATAAAAAGGTTTTTGTATCATTCTTGCAATTTTTGTCTGAGTCTGAAATTATATCAAAATTAAAAGTTACATGTGGAGCATGTGTGAGGCAGGAAGATAGCAAGTTCAAGGCCAGAGGCAGCCTGTGTGATATAGTGAGACCTTATCTCAGAATAAAAAATGAAAAAAGGGCTGGGGTCCATCTGAGTGGTAGAACATTTGCCTAGCATATGTGAAGTCCTGGGTTCAAAACCTTAGCACTGAAAAATAAAAAGTTATAGTGAAAAAGAGGAAAAACCTAGTTAAGAAGGTGAGTGAAGCTGGGTGTGGTGGCGCACGCCTGTAATCCCAGCAGCGTGGGAGGCAGAGCCAGGAGGATCACAAGTTCGAGACCATAGGAAGTCTGCATAACTTAATGAGACCCTGTCTCAAAAAGTAAAGACAAAAATAAAAAAGAGCTGGAGGCCCAGCTCAGTGGTCCAGCACTTGCAAAGCATGCAAGCACGAGGCCCTGGGTTAAACCCCTAGTTGTTGTTGTTGTTGTTAGGTGCCGTTGAGTGGGTATCTGACTCATAGCGACCCTCATAGGGTTTTCAATGGCTGACTGTTTTGAGATTGCCTTGGGAGTGGATTGCCAGGTCCTTCTCCCATTTTTGCGGTGCTGGGAATTGAACTCGGGACCTCAGAGACTGCAGTGCAGCGCTCTACCAACTGAGCTAAATCCAAGCAAACCCCTAGTACCACATACAAAAAAAAAAAAAAAAAAAAAATGAAGGCGAGTGAGACAGAAGAAGACAGAGAGGAGCTTGCTTGCTTATGTGTCCCTCGTCAACCACTCTTCCTAAAGCACACAGTACTCTGTATACCCTTCCTCAGGGAGGCGGGAGGTATTTACTTCACTCTGGAAACAGTTGGTATGGGACATATTCCTACAGCTCCCGTAATATTGACTGTGTAAGCATAGATGAACTGCTTCTAAGGCAAAGCAGCCAAGTTATCTTGTTATAGAGGTCTTTTGACATTGATGTACTCTGAAGGTACATCAGAATACCAATGTATAAATACTAACATCTTTAATTTGTCATTAGAAATTCAAGCAGCCAGACTTTTGGATTTATCAGTTGATCAGAAATCCTCTGCTCTTACACTTAAGTTATGTGAATTTTATCTTATGTCAATTATACCTCATTAATGTTGATCTTTTTCAAAGAGAACATTTTTTAAAGTTATTCTTTTGTAGTTGTCCCAATATTTTTATCCCACTAGATATCTGGTGTTAGGATCATAGTACTAAATAGTAAATAGCTATTGATAATAAATAATGAATAGCATGAATTGATAAATGTTTAACATGGAACATTTGTTGTCAGGTGCCGCATAGAGTTTTCAATGGCGAACTGTTTCAGGATTGCCTCATGAGTGGATTGCCGAGTCCTTCTCCCAATGGAACACTTAGAATAACCTAAATTGTCACCTTCTGTTTTGTCAGGATAAATTAAAAATAAGAGAGAATGTGTGGTTAATATAATGAAGTTTGCTTCATCAGAAGGCTAGTATGGGAAATTATTTGATCTGAAATGTAAAAGTGAAAACTATAGGGGTCATTTTAGTTCAGAAGTATCAACTCTCTTTGTTATGCTAGAGCAAATATTAGAAGGTTGAATGAATCTCAAGCTGTAGATATTTCTCAGGTCTATTTTTAAATTCACACTGGCTTTTTCCCAGAAAGAAGAGGAACAAAAATCTACTGGCAGTAAAGCCTTTACCTTTTTCCATTGAATTTTCTGAGGAGACTTTTTTTTTAATCTTCTCAAAGCACAGAACAGATGGAGCATTATGAAGAACAGTGCAAAACAGAATACTTTTCAAAGTACTTAGGAGAAAATAAAGTGCTCAAAAAGACCCTGTCTTTAAAAAACTCAGTTGACTAAAGACAAAGTATCAGATGTAGTAAATATTTGCCTTACTTTGAAAGATCTGAAAACAATGAAAGCCTGATCACATTAAATTGTTCTCCAGGTTGATTTGTAAGACACCAGTCCAAAGGATTTCCAATCTGAAAAGAGTTACTGGAATTCTTCCTAGCAATAAGATAGTTCAGTTACTTGGGTAATGCTTAAGAGAATTGATAAAAATGTTGCTCATTAACATTCATTCCCTTTTTCTTAACCATAAAACTATTCTTTAGATATCAAGAAAGTTAAATTTAAAACAGTATAAACACTCCAAAGAGAAAGGGGGAATGAAGCAAATCCCAGATACAGCAGCCATGTTTTGTGCTAAGGTTTCACCATCTCTACTTGTAGATGGATGAGTAGATGTGAGAATCAGTTACCTGGCTTTTTGTAACAGGTAAGGCATGTGAGGTGGCCTTGTGCAAAGGGGGAGGGCTCCAAATGACTGTTGACTCTGATTCCTCATTCACCATGACTCATTCATTGCAGACTTGCGCCCAAACCATTGGGAATGCGCTGAGGAAGGGAACGTGTTACAGCAGCCAGTGAGACAGACCAAAAAACTGTCAGTCTCAGGAAAACACTGCAGAGGAGAACTACAAATGCGGCAGTGAACCTTTGCCAACCAGATACAGTTGGTTTATTGTGAGTTCTTTCTTTATTTTTTAAACGTCACATTTGACAAAGCCTTCCTGAGTTTCAAAGGAGGAGACAAATAAGCTTCCATTTTGTTATCACTGAAGGCAACAGGTTTTAAAAGATTTACGTGCCTTCTTAAGAATAAAATATAGGGGGAACACAGCAAGCCATCATAAAGTGAGAAAGAAAATATGGAAAAGGAAGCCCAGTAAAAGACAATAAAAGTAAAATCTTTCTTGAAGGGAAGCTGGGAGCATATTTCCTTGGCTAAAGATCCAGTGTGAATAAAAAGGGAAGAAAAATAACATCTTGATTAAGGCCAAATGAAATGGTAAACCAGCCTTTAGTACTAATGAGACTGTCAGGAGACCTTTAGAGGGATGCTTTTGAGTACTAATTCTTTGATCCCTGATACTATTACCAAGCTTAAAGAAATTGGCAAAAGTCTCAAAAATGCTTTCAAAATTACTCCATTATGATTCTCTTCATTTATGATTCCCTTTATAGATATCAAGTAGATACCTAAGGCTCTTAGATGAGGGGGCTCTACAAAGCATAAATATGGTGGTGTAACAAATCCAAAGTGTTCTGAAAACATTGTGTCTATACCTTTGAATGTTTGGAATTGTAAGATGATTGCAGAGATGATCTAAAAGTAGATGGTCAGGTCTTGCTGCAAATGGCTGCCTGAAAGAAAGAGGATCCTAGGAAACCCACCATAGACCCCCGTGAGCTTCTAGCTTAGAATAGGAATCATAATACACAACGCAAGACATGGATGTGTGTTTCCCAAGAGAGAGAAGAGCATTTGAGTAGCTTAACAATAGCTACATATATGATTTTGTGATTTTAGAAGTTACATTGCTCAAAGGACATAATTTACATTTCAGCTTAAGCAAAAACAAAGAACTGATTTATTCTTCCGATCTTAAAGAATTTCCCCTTTTGTAAATGTAAGGCGGCATTACAAGGTACAGTGTTTAGGTTTAGAGATAAGAAGGAACTGCCAATAAGTTTGAAATACAGGTCAAAGTAGGTAGGAAGAAGTTCCATGGTCTAGAGGATTTAAAAGATTAAGTAGAAATAAATTTCTCTTTAGTAAAATGAGACTATAGGGTGGTCTAGGAGGTGCATTGCATATGTTTGTTGTTTTTGTTAAGTGACATCAGGTCGGGTCTGACACAGAGCAACCCTATGTACAACAAAAATAAACAGTCTCCAACACTGTTTGAGCCTATTGTTGCAGTCACTGTGTCAATCCATCTAATTGAGAGTCTTCCTGTTTTTTCATTAACCTGCCACTCTCCCAAACATGATGTCCTTCTCCAGGGATTGGTCCTTCCTGAAAACATGTACAAAATATGTAAGGTACAGTCTAGCCAACCTTGTTTCCAGGGAGCATTCTGGATGTACTTCTTCTAGGACAGATCTGTTGGTTCTTTTGGCAGTTCATGTTATATTCAATGTTAATCTCCAGCACCATTAATTCAAAAGCACTGATTCTTCTCCTGTCTCCCTTGTTCAATATCCAGCTTTCACAACCATATGATACAACAGAAAATACCATGGCATGAGTCAGATGTATCTTTGTCTTCAATGTCACATCTTTACTTTTCAACGCTTTAAGGAGGTCGTGCACAACAGTTTTTCCCAATGCAATGAGCCTTTTGATTTCTTGGTTGCTGCTTCCACAGGTGTTAATTGTAGAATTGAATAAAACAAACTCTTGGACAGTCTCAATCTTTTCATGAATCCATTTATCATGAGGTTGCCTACTGACACACTTGTAATGATTTTTGTTTTGCTGATGTTGAGGTGCAATCCATATGAGGCCTATGTTCATTGATCTTAATCAGTAAATGCTTCAAATCTTCTTCAACTTCAGCAAAATTGTGTCATCTGCATAACACAGGTTGTTAATAAGTATTCTGCCAATCCTGATGCCACATTCTTCTTCATAAAGCCCAGCTTCTTGAATTATTTGCTCAGCATAGAGATTAAAGAGGTACAGTGAAATGATACAACCTTGACACACAGCTTTCTTGACTTTAAGCCATGCAGTTTTTTTTGTTTGTTTGTTTTGTCTGAACAACTCTCTGCTGGTCCATGTAGAGATTCCTCATGAATACAATTAAGTGCCCTTGTATTCCCATTCTTCTCAATGTTATCCATAATTTGTTTTGATCCACATAGTAAAATGGCTTTACGTAGTCAATATAACATAGATAGACTTCTTTCTGGTATTCTCTTCTTTTGGCCAATATCCATCTGACATCAGAAATGATGTCCCTGATTCCACATCCTCTTCTGGATCCAGATTAATTTTCTGGCAGTTCCCTGTCCATATACTGCTGCAGTTGCTATTGAATTTTACTTTTGTGTGATATTAATGATATTGTTCAAAAATTTCCACATTCATTTTGATCTCCTTTCTTGGGTATGGGGACCAATATGGATCTCCTCCATTCAGTTGGTCAGGTAACTGTTTTCTAAATCTCTTGGCATAAACAAGTTATCACCTACCAGTTCTTTTTGGTATAATGATTCTGTCTATTCCTTCCATCTTTTTTTGATGTTTTCTGCACCATTTAATATTCTCCCTGTAGAATACTTCACTATTGCCACTTGAGGCTTGAATTTTTTAATTCCTAAGCTTGAGAAAAACAGAGCAGGTTCATTGCTTTTGGTTTTCTATCTCCAACTCTTTGCATGTATCATTATAATATTTGGTTTTGTCTTCTCGGGCTGCCCTTTGAAATTCTCTGTTTAGTTTTTTAACTTTGTCATGTCTTCCTTTTACTTCAGCTGGTCAGTGTTCAAGGGCAAGTTTTAGAGTCTCTTTTGACATGTAATTTGGTCTTTTCTTTTTGTTTTTTCTAACTTTCCAATAACCTTTTGCTTTTCTTATGAATGATGTTTTTGATGTCATGACACAGCTCATCTGGTCTTCAATTGTTAGTGTCTAACACATCAAACCTGTTCTTGCGGTGGTCTCTGAACACAGGTGGGATATACTCAAGGTCATTTCTTGACTCTCAAACACTTGTTCTGATTTTCTTCAATTTCAATTTGAACCTGTATATGAGCAGTTGATGGTCTGGTCAACATTTGGCACCTGGTCTTGTTCTGACTTTTGATACTGAGGTTTTCCATTGTCTCTTTCCACAAATGTAGTCAGTTGTTTCCTGTATGTTCCATCTGGTGAATTCCCTGTGTATAGTCACCATTTATGTTGGTGAAAAAAATGTATTTGCCATGAAAAGGTCATTAGTATGACCAAATTCTATCATGCATTATCTAGCATCATTTCTATTACTGAGGCCATATTTTCTAACTACTGAGCCTTCTTCTTTGTTTCCCATGTTTGCATTCCAGTCACCAGTAATTATCAGTGCCTCCTAATTGCATGTTTGACAAATTCAGATTGCAGAAGCTCATAAAGATTTTCCCTTTCTTCATGCATAGTCTTAGTGGGTGCATAAATTTGAATAATAGTCATATTAGCTGACCTTCCTTATAGGCGTATGGATATTATTCTATCACTGACAGCATGTGGCATGACTCAAAATGAGAAGGAACAACTGTAAACATCCATTAATAACTGGAATATGTAATGTATGTAGTATGAATCTAGGAAAATTATTGTTGTTGGGTGCTTTCAAGTTGGGTCCTATTCATAATGACCCTATGTACAATAGAACAAAACACTCCTTGACACTGCCATGTCTGGCACTGTGTCATTGCTTCTCTGCTATTCATAGGGTTTTCAATGGGTGGTTGTTTTAGGATTGTTTCAAGAATGGGTTGCCAAGTCCTTCTCTCATTTTTGTGGTTCTGGGGATCAAACCTGGGGACCTCAGGGAGTGCAGAGCTGCACTCTACCAACTGAGCTATACCCCCAGATTAGAAGTCATCAAAAGGGAAATCAAGTATATAAACATTGACATTCTAGGTATCAATAAACTAAAATGGATCGACATAGGCCATTTTGAATCAGATAATCATATGGTCTACTATGTGGGGAATGACAACTTAAAGAGAAAGGGAGTTGCATTCATCATCAAAAAAGACATCTCAAGATCTGTTCTGAAGTACAATGCTGTCAGTGAGAATAATGTCCATCCAAGGAAGGCCAATTGTACAGGTTTACAGATAAGAAAAGCATCACAAGAAAGTTGTCTTGGCATATGTTAACTGTAAACATGGCCCAGAGTCTTATTTGTAAGATTCTCAAAGAAGCACTGGATTACAGACGACCAAGTAAGGTTAAATTTGAAGATCAAAAAGCCTAATCATGGCTTTTTGTTCTTTTAACATTTTCATTTGAAATAGCTCTCAAAATAATAGCTCTCACAATAATAGGCAGTGTTTATAGCAATTTTCTTGGTAGTTGTGTCAAAATTCTTGACTCTCAGTTCATGACACTTAAACCAGATCCTGGAAGGAGGGCTCTTTTCCTCTTAATCTTCCTGTCCTTGTGTCCTGCTTCAATATAGGGACCAGTAAGAGCAAAGTTTATGGAGCAGAAAAGAAGGGGTATATTCTAGTGTGCTTAAAATGTGCTTAGTTTAGGAAAGAGGAATACTGGATGAGGTTGGAAGGATGAGAAATTGGGCTTTAGTTCTGAGTGCACTAGGAAATCATTGGTGGCTTTTAAGCAGAGAATAAAGTTTGGCATATTTTAGTAAAACTTTCATAAAGAAAATATATTAGAAAGGACTACTATGGAAGCAATGAAACCAGTTAAGTGATAGAAGGCAATTTCCCATCCTCTCCCCTGAACTGTAGCCCTGCTCATGACTGATTCTACCAATAGAGGAACAGTAAAAATAACCCTGGGACTTCTGAACTTAGACTACAAGAGACCATGCAGTCACTGCCTTTTGTCCTAGACCTTGCTTGATCCATACATGAGAAGTCCATCTGTTACTAGTAGTAAAGGCTGAGGAGATCTGCAAGGTAGAATGCCCAGATTGAGTCATTGAGTCTACCAAGTGTTTCTTGTCACCATCAGAGAAAGAATTTACAGATGAGACAAAGTAAGGAATAGGGAGGAGGTTTCATTATAGGCCAAAAATGTACACTCAAGTGGTGAGTACAGACTTCCAAGGGAGAGCTGTATCATTGGGATTTTGGATAGGTTCTTAAGGGCAGACTTTAATGGGGCAATTATTTGTAAGGGAAGGAGAGTTCCAGGAAGGAGTTAGGATCTTCCTGGAATAGGGTTTACTCTCCTTTTCTGTCCTTATATGGGATTTCTGGATATATCATAGAGTCAAATGCATCATGAAAGTAGCCAATTTTACAAGACTAGTGATATGGAGATGCCATTATTAGTGAAGCAAAGGACAGTTAGCAATTGTCTCAGTCAACTGTGTTGGTCCCAGCCAATTTTGGTTGGTCTTGTTCCTTTACTGTTTGAATGGTCACATGATGTCTGCTATAATATAGCTGTGCGATTGTGACCAGCCTCTAGCCACCTTGCAGTTTTCCTTTTTTCCCCATGCCTATCTAGCCTACTTCACATCTTCCTTGAAGCCACTCTGCTGTGAAGTAATCCAAGCTACATGAAGTCATTATGTGAAGTCATTATGTCATTATGTTCCAGTCAGCAGCCCCAGTTGAGGTTCTAGTTGGCAGCCAGCATCAACCACCAGGTGTGTAAGTGAAGACTCCTTCCAGGTGATTCCATCCCCATTGTCAGTCACTGCAGTCTCTGAGTCTCCCTAGCTAAGGTCCCAGATATCATAGAACCAAGATGAGTCATTACCACTATACTCTGCCTGAATTCCTGATTTGAAGATTTGTCACATAGCAGTCACAACAGGAACAATGGGGAAGGAACATCTTTGAGGGGAGAAATGAAGAGTTGCCAATGAAATTTGGAGAGTATACCAGTGTAACAATCAAGTAGTGATATCAAGTAGTAATTGTCCATCTGAGGGTAAGTAAACGTCTAGGCTGGAGAGCTGCATTGGCAAATAGCACGTGGATCCTATTTAATTCCACAAGTCAGGGTGAGATTACCAAGGACAGGGAGGAAGGGCTGGTTCAGGGTCTCCTCTGAGGAAGTGCAATCATTGGCATTGGCGATAGAGAAGGAAGAGCCAGAAAAGAGAATTGAGACAGAGTACCCATGAGGCAAGGAAAAAAAAATCAAGATAATGATTTGTCACAAAAGCTGAGGGAGAACATTATTTCTAGAACAAAGGGAGCAGTCAACTTTGTGGAATACTATTGAGTCAAAGAAGATAGGAGAAAAGTGGCCATTAGATTTGGCAGCAAAGAGATCATTTGTGACCTTGAAAAGAACAATTTCAGTGGGAGTGGATGGGGCAGAAACATAATGGGGGTTTTGATCTCTCAGGGAAGGAAGAGTAGTATATTATTTCAGAAAAAGTTGGGTCAGCCACACCATAGGCAGCTAGCTTAACTGCTGCTGAAACTGCACAGTTTTACCTGCTTAGAGGAACAGCAGAATGGAATAAACAGCATAAATTTTTGACATCAGACAGATCTGGGTTGAAAAAGCTGGAGACAAATTATTTAAACTAATTGAGCTTCTCTATCTGTAAACTGTAGGGGAGTTAAAAAACTAAGCAAAACAAAAATCTCTTTTCTCTCCCAGGTTCTGCTTTTGGGCCCTGGAATTTAAACTGACAGAAGACAGACTGACAAGAGAAAAAACAGCATTTGCAGATGTATGCCCCACAAATACAAAGGGAGAAATTCAGTGAGTAACTTAAGGGGAACAGTGGATTTGTTGAGAAATGGCAAGAAACTTAGGCTTCAGGGGGTGGCAAACAGTGGGAAGGCAAATATAAGGAGATAATTAAAGGAAGATAAGAGCTGCTTTAGTAAGGTTTTGTCATGGGGAAATAAAGGGAGTACAGGTAGGTTGGTTTGGAGTATGGATCCGGGAATCTGGCAGCAACACCTTAGTCCTGTATACACTGTATTCAGTGTATAAAAGAATTTATACTCAACACATAAGTTATAGAATTAAACAACAATTTCAGGGAAAACTGAAGTACATGGAGAGGCTTAGGTAAACCTGGAAAGGAAAATGGAAAAATCTGCCTTCCCTGGGTAAATCAGCATAAGGAGGTTCCTACTCCCCAAGGGAAGATAAAGAAACCAGAGAACAGGAGAGTTAAGCAGGCTTCTAGAGGAAAAGTACCTTAGATAGATAGAGAAGATGGCTGGTTGAAAGGAGGGACATGCACATAGAGAAAGAAGAGAAGAGCAGAGGGAAAGGAAGAGAGTGGAGTGGAAGAAGAGAGAGCTTGTGGGAGAAGAGCAGCAGAAGAGAGAGTAGGTATGCATTCACTCTAGTTTTATTCAAACTAGGAAAGCCCACTGTGATGTAAGCCTACAGTCTTTGTTTTGCAGATGGTTCAATGGCTTGGGTAGGGTGTGGGACCTATTTGAAAATGTCCTTCCAATGTCCTCAGAGATGCATGTGGCTTCTTTATCATGGCTGAAGGGCAAGAGCCATCTTCAGTCTTCATATTGCCTGACAATGGTTAAGCTAGTTACCTAACAGTTTGTCAGATCGATTCCTCTTGGTGATAAGATTCAGCTAGCCATCTTCTCTATCTAAGATTCTAGAGTTATTTTAGGGAGTTAAGAATCAAACAGATTTCTTCTTCCAGGTACAGGAAAGGGAAAAACTTTTACACGTGGAAATTTATGTCCTGCTTTTAGGCAAATATAGAGGGCAGAGAGGATTTTGCCCTGTGCTATTTCTCAACTATTTCAAATCAAAATAAGCCACATACTAAAGTGGCATGTTTTGGGGTAGCATATTTTAATCCCCTACAAAAATAAGGATAATAATATTTTTTCATAGAGTTGTTATAAGCACAAATGAGATGACATTTTAGCACAGGACTAGGCGTATAGAAGTTGCTCAGTGATCATTCATTCATATACTTATTGGCTGGGCATGGTGGCACACACCTTAATCCCAGTGATTTGTGAGGCCAAGGTAGGAGGATGGCAAGTTCAAGCCCATAGGCCACCTATGTAACTCAACAAGACCCTGTCTCAAAATAAATAAATAAATAAATAAAGGGCTGGGGTACAGTCCACTTGGACAGCACTTGCAAAGTATGTTCAACCCCCAAGTACTACAAACAAACAAACAGACAAAAACACTGATTGAGTGCATACTATGTGCCAGGCTCTGTGCAGGGGTACCTAGCAAGCAAGAATGAGAAGTCCCAGTTCATGATCTTTGGAAACTTGTCATGCTAGTAAAGAGACAGACCCTCCAAACAGTTGCAGCAGAGTAGGATCACTGCTTCAATGGGACTGTGACAAAGGAGCAGAAATCCCAAATTCATAAGGGGGTCAAGGAAAGTTTCCCAGTGGGAGTAGAATTTTATCTGTAACTTGAAGGCTGGAGGTGGGTTTGCCAGGCAGATAAGATGGAGAGGATGTTCCAAGCAGAGAGAACATCCTAATCAAAGGTTCAGGAATGGAACTGAACATGGCATGTTCCAGAACTGTAGGTACCAGAGTGTTTCTGGAGTATAACTTGTGTGGAACAAGGGGAGGAAGATGATGAAGGATGAGCCCTGACAGATAAGAAGAAATCAGGATGAGGAGCTTCATTCATTATGCAGAGGAGTTTTGATTTTATCCTGAAGGGACCAGGAGGCACCCAAGTACATGGTCATAAGGAAGTAACAAAACTATTCTTAGTCATAGAAGATGAACTGAGCATTTTCCTGGCCTTGTAAAATGCCTTGATCTTTGCATTTTAGAAAATGGTGCCTCTGACTGATGCTCTTAGCAGGACATGTGCTATGATTTGTTTTGTCCAATTGTACCACTGAACTATTCTCATTCTCTTGTGGGAAGATACTTGGGACCCAAATGAACAGAATAGAGAATCCAGAAAGAGACCATCTAGAGGAAGGACTAAATTAGTTTTCTATTTTTTTTATGTTGATTGTCTGATCCATAGTCTTGTTCTGACTTTTGCTATTGAGGTTTTCCATCATCTCTTTCCACATATGTAGTCAGTTTGATTCCTGTATGTTCCATCTGGTAAATTCCATGTGAATAGTCACCATTTATGTTGGTGGAAAATGTATTTGCAATGAAAATGTTGTTGGTCTCACAAAATTCTAACATGTATTATCTATCATCATTTCTATTACTGAGGCCATATTTTCTACCTACTGAGCCTTCTTCTTTGTTTCCAGCATGTGCATTCCAGTCACCAGTAATTATCAGTGCATCCTAATTGTGTGTTTAATCAATTTCAGATTGAAGATCTTCCCTTTCATTTGTAGCCTCAGTGGTAGGTGGGTAAATTTGAATAGTAGTCATATTAACTGACCTTCCTTGTAGGCATATGGATATTATTCTATCACTGACAGCATTGTACTTCAGGACAGATCTTGAGATGTCTTTTTTGATGATGAATGCAACCCCATTTCTCTTTAATCTGTTATTCCTGGAATAGTACAGCATATGATTATCTGATTAGAAATGACCTATGCCAGTCCATTTTCTCTCACTGATGCTTAGAATGTCGATGTTTATACACTCCATTTCCCTTTTGATGATTTCTAATTTCCCTAGATTCATACTATGTATGTTCCACACTCCAGTTATTAATGGATATTTACAGTTATTCCTCCTCATTTTGAGTTGCACCACATCAGTAAGTGGAGGTCCCTGGGGATTTACTACATTTGGGTGATTAAAGTAGACTACTTTGAGGAGGCAACTTTTCCCCAGTCATCTTTTGAGTGCCTTCAAACCTGGGAAGTGGGGGGGGGGGGACCCATTTATGGCATTATGTCTGGCAGGTTTGTTTATTTGTTTGCTTGTTTATTTTGCTATTCATGGGGGTTTCAATGGCCAGTTGTTTTGGGAGTGGGCTACCAGGTCTTAGTCCCTAGTCTTTCTTAGTCTGGAAGCTCAGGTGAACCTATCTACCATGGGTGACCCTGCTGGTATCTGTAATACCAGTAGCATAGCTTTGAGCATCACAGCAGCACTCAAGATCCCATTCAAACTGAAACTGAAGAAAATTAGAACAAGTATGTGAGAGCCAAGTTGTGACCTTGAGTATATCCCACCTGGGTTCAGAGACCCCCCCTCAAGAGGAGGTTTGATGTATTAGACACTAATGACAGAAGACCAGACAAATTGTGGTATGACATAAAAGACTTCACGCGTAGGGAAAGTAAAAGGTTATTAAAAAGATAGGAAGAAAAGAAAAGACCAAATTATATGTCAGAAGAGGCTCTGAAACTTGCCTTTGAACATCATGGAGCAGCTAAAGTAAAAGGAAGACTTGACAAAGTTAAGGAACTACATAGAAAATTTCAAATGGCAGCTCAAGATGACAAAACCAAATATTGTAATGATATGTGCAAAGAGCTGGAGAATAGAAAGCAAAGAGGGAAGAACACATTCTGTTTTTCTCAAGCTTAAAGAATTGAAGAAAAAATTCAAGCCTTGAGTGGCAATAGTGAAGGATTCTACAGAGAAAATATTAAATGACACAGGAAACTTCAAAAGAAGATGAAAGGAATACATAGAGTCATTATACCAAAAAGAATTGGTGGATGACCAACCATTTCAAGTGGTTGCATATGATCAGGAACCAGTGGTGCTAAAGGATGGAATGGAAGCTTTCTTGAAGGAATTGGCAAAACACAAGCTTCCAGAAATTGATGCAATACCAGTAGAGATGTTTCAACAAACAGGTGTAGCACTGGAGGTGCTAAACTTATTTATGCCAAGAGATTTGGAAAACAGTTACCTGGGCACCTGACTGGAAGAGATCCATATTTGTGCCTATTCTCAAGAAAAAAGATCAAATCAAATGTGGAAATTATTGAACGATATCATTAATATCACACACACGCAGAATTTTGCTAAAGATTATTCCAAAGCAACTGAAGCAGTGTATAGACAGGGAACTGCCAGAAAACAAGCTGGATTCAGAAAAGGGCATGAAACCAGGGACATCATTGTGGATGTCAGATGGATATTAGCCAAAAGCAGATTATTCCAGAAGATTTCTATCTATACTTTTTTGACTATGCAAAGGCATTTGACTGTGTAGATCATAACAAATTATGGGTAACATGAAGAATGGAAATACCAGAACACTTAATTGTACTCATAAGGAATCTGTACATGGACCATGATACAGTCATTTGAATAGAACAAGGAAACACTGCCTAGTTAAAATCAAGAAAGATGGATGTCAGGGTTGTATCCTTTCACTGTACCTCTTCAATCTCTATGCTGAACAAATAATCAGAGAAGCTGGTCTTTATGAAGAATATGGCATCAGGATTGGAGGAAGACTCATTAACAACCTGCATTATGCAGGTGACACAACTTTGCTTGCTGAAAGTGAAGAGGATTTGAAACGTAATAGTACTGACAATGTAAAAAGAAAGTTCACTACCGAAAAAGTTTCAATCTTAAACATAATTGGAACCCAAGGATATATAGGAAAATATTACCATAAAAAGACAAGCAAATGGAAGAGAAGTCTTTGGGGGGGCTGGGGGGAGGAAGTGCACAAGAGGGTAAGGGGGAACTTATCTGTGTAATGTACAACAAACTGCATATATGGAAATGTCACAGTGAAAAGCATGTCAGAATGAATCACATTAAGGTATAAATTAAACATTTCCAATAAAAAAAAAACAAAGAAAATAGCCTTCAGTATGGATTGTGACTCAATATCAACAAAAATCTTTACAACTAGGTCAGTAAGCAACTTCATGATAAATGCATGAAAGATTGAGGCTGTCCAAGATTTTGCTTTACTTGTTTCTACAATCAACACCTGTGGAAGCAGCAATCAAGAACTCAGATGCATTGCATTGGGAAAAACTGTTGCAAAAGACCTCTTTAAAGCATTGAAAAGTAAAGATGTGACATTGAAGACAAAGGTGCACCTGACTCATACCGTAATATTTGCAGTCTCATATTGTTGTGAAAGCTGGATATTATATAAGGGAGTCAGGAGAAGAATTGATGCTTTTGAATTATGGTGCTCGAGATGAATATTGAATATATCTTGGACTGCCAAAAGAACCAACAGATCTAACCTAGAAGAAGTGGAACCAGAGTGCTCCTTGGAAGCAAGGATGACTAGACTGCATCTTATATATTTTGGACATGTAGTCAGGCGGGACCAATCCCTGGAGAAGGACATCATGTTTGGGAGAATGGCAGGTCAACAACAACAAAAAAAAGGAAAACCTTCAACCAGATGGATTGACACAATGTCTCCTATAATGGACTTAAACATAAAAAAGATCATGTGCCTAGCATAGAATCAAGGAGTGCTTCATTTTTTTGTACACAGGGTCAGTATGAGTTGGACCTGCCTCAACAGCATGTAACAGCAACAACAACATTCTTTCTATAGAGAATAATGTCATTGTCATGTGAGACATTGATCAAAAATTACGTAGCAAAAAAAAAGTGGGGAACAATTTAAGAGGGAGATGATCAATAGTGATATGATGATGGCATTATCTAGATTGTATGAGTTTTTATATTTGTAGTTTCTATATGCTTTCTTTCTCATTATGAATTTATTTTTGTACCTACTTTTATATCACTAATTTCTCATTCTTTTTCTTAAGAAAGGTTGCTAAAATTGAATATGTTTTAGATCCCCAAAAAACTTGGATAAGCTGCTGACTACTGCAGTGTCCTTTATTGGTTTCCCCAAACTTGCCTGCAAGGACTGGGATTTAGCTCAGTTGGTAGAGCGATATTCTGCAGTCTTTGAGGTTCCAGGTTCAATTCCCAGCACCACAAAAATGGGACAAGACCATGGCAATCCACTCCTGAGGCAATCTCGAAACAATCAGCCATTGAAAACCCTATGAGGGTCACTATGAGTCAGACACGACTCAACAGCACCTAACAACAATAAACTTACCTGTAATATTGTAAGTAGTCATTTTATTAAACTTTCTTTGATTTCACAGTTTGAGTATGCCATCTATTTCTAGGACCATGATGGATGCAACAGTATTATTAGCCATAATCTTTGTTTGTTGTTGTTAGGTGCTGTTGAGTTGGTGTCCAACTCATAGGAAGTCCAACATAGAAAGTCTGTGCAGTGGGAACCTTCTGGACAAAACACTATTGTTAGTGCTTCTCTGCTATTCATAGGGTTTTCAATAGCTGGTTGTTTTTTGGGAGTGGGTTGCTAGGTCCTTTTCCCAAGACTACAGCACCTGGTATTCCCAGGTGGTCTCCTATTCAAGTACTAACCAGGCCCAACACTGCTTAGCTTCTAAGATCTGATGGGATCAGATGCCACAGTGGTACTGCTGCAGACATAATCTTTGTTAGTCACTTATATATTCTAGTTCTTTGTATGTATGAAGAAAGTCACCATAATAATCAGGAAATGTGATATATATATTTATATAATATATATTTATATATAATATATATTTATATATATAGCATATACATATGATGATGTATGTGTGCATGTATGAAATGAATATGCTATGCCATTGTTAACAGTGTTCTCTTGAGGGGAATAGGGAACAGAGGTTGATGAAAAATTACTTTGATTGCATTCCCCTTTCTTTATTATTGAATATTTCTCATGTTTATGTATTTGATTCTCAAATTACATTTTTATTTCATTTCTATTCAAACAAACTCACTAGGTATAAATTCACTGAGGGTGAATAAAACTTAAGAGCTAAGTATCACTTAATGCTAATCAATACTGTGTTTTGTTGTTGTTTTATTTTGTTTTGTTGTAGTACTGAGGGCCTGAACCCAGAGCCTCATGTATACTTTGCAAACACTCTACCACTGAGCTGCCCCCAGCATCTTTTAAAATTTTTTAATCTTGATACAGGGTCTCACTAAGTCCTGCTGGCTGTCTCTGGCCTCAAACTTGTGATCTTCTTGCCTCATCATCCCAAATACAGGCATATGCCACAACATCCAGCTAATCAATAGGGTTTCTTTTTTAAAACTGCTTTATTTTGTTTTGTTTTTGCTATCACATCTACCTAATCAGTATGGTTTATTTTTATTTTTAAAAACTATTTTATTTTGTTTTTGTGGTGCTAGGGGGAAAATTCAGGCCCTCATGCATGCTAAGCATGAATTCTACACCTCTCTCCTCCCCCTTTTTGAGGTAGGGTCTCATTACATTTCAAAGGCTGACATTGAACCCCTGGACTCCAGAGATCCTTCTGCTTCAGCCTCCCAAATAGCTAGGACTGTAAGTATACAACATCTCACCCAGCAGTATGATTTATTTTAATGTTCTATAATGTCAGGGCTCAGATAATGATACTCTAGAGCATGGCATGTTCATATCCTGAATACTTTGAAATGAAAATCAGAAAGGCCCTAGAAGCAAGGTGTCTCTGCCCTTTGCCTGCCCTTCTATCTCCTGTCTCTCTCCCCCTGAAGCAATTTGTAGAAATTAGAATTACTATTCCTCAAAATGAATTGTAGAAACTGGAGTTCCTCTCTATAAAGCAAGCCATGAAACTTAGAAAGGCCCTCGTACCAGGAGGGTCCTACCTCATACTCAGCAGGAAGAAACACTACATGGAGAAGTCATGAAGAATCTGGACAGATAGGTCTTGCCGAGTCCCTCTCAGTCTGTTACCAGTACAACATATGCTTTTGTCCAATCATATTTTCCCATGGCTGCCCAGTCTACATCTGACCTAAACATAAAAGTAGACAGCTTTCCCTGGGTCTTTGGTTCTTCATTTCTGAAGTGTCCTGTGTCACCTAAAACTTTGGCTAAATAAATCTGTTCTGCTTTTGTCTTGTTAACCTGTCTTTTGTTGTAGGAGTGTTAGCTGTGGCCCTTTCAGTGGTTGAGGAGAGGACCCTGCAATGACTACCCAGTGTTTTCCTGTACACGTATATTTCTGGACTGGTGATCAGACTCTAAGGAATAGAATAGCCTAATATTGCCATCAATTAATGGGGGTAAAAGTAACAAGTTTCACTTTATTCAGATCTTACCTTTGCTTGAAAATATTCTCTGAGGTGTTTCCTGTGAGAGGAGATCACATTACTACAGGATGTCTTTTATTTTTATTTACTTTTGAGGCTCTCTCTAGAGTCCTATAAGAATTTTCAGACATAACGTGAAATGCTTACACTAAATTTCACACATCCTCTCAGCCATGTGGCCAAGCCTCAGTATCACACCATCACAAAGCAGGAGCACATTATCCTGGGAACCTGGAAATGGAAAATAGACCCAGCCTTTTCCCAATGACTGAGGCCAAAGCCTGCTTCCTCAGCAGGGCACCATGCCAGGGGCACAGGCTGCAGTCCTGAGTAGCTCCTCCGTGAGGGGGCCCCTTGCTCACTCCACATGTGCAGAAGTCTAGAAAGGTGGTCACAATCAATGTAAAGTATAGGAAGTCTGTGGAGTGGGAACCTTCTGGACACCCACACATCACATCTCAAAGTAACCTCCTCTCAGCCTGCTGAAATGAAGGCCCTGGAGCTATGGAGGCAGCTGAGGTCTAGGAGGTTCTGTTAGGGAAACAAGGAAATGGAGGTATGGCTTACTGTGCAAATACAGCTCACAAACCCAGGAAAGCAGCAATGGAGAAAAAGGGCAGTCAATGTGGAATACATTGGTTCTTTTTGTCCTTATAGTCATCTGCTCCAGCCACGGAATGCCTTGTTGTTGTTGTTAGGTGCCGTCGAGTGGAGTCCGACTCATAGCGACCCTATGTACAGCAGATCAAAACACTTCCCGATTCTGCGCCAGGCACACAATCTTATTTATGTTTAAGCCCATTGTTGCAGACACTGTGTCAATCCATCTGGTGGAGGGTTTTCCTCTTGCGTTGACCTGCCACTCTTCCAAACATGATGTCCTTCTCCAGGGATTGTTCTCTCCTGACTACATGTCCGAAATATGTAAGACGCAGTTAGGCCATTCTTGCTTCCAAGGAGCACTCTGGTTGTACTTCTTCTAGGACAGATTTGTTGGTTCTTTTGGCAGTCCATGGTATATTCAATAGACGTCTCCAGCACCACAATTCAAAAGCATCAATTCTTTTTCTGTCTCTCTTGTTCAATGTCCAGCTTTCACAACCATATGATGGGACTGAAAATACCATGGCATGAGTCAGACGCACCTTCGTCTTCAATGTGACATCTTTGCTTTTCAATACTCTAAAGAGATCTTTTGCCACAGCTTTTCCTAGAGCAATGCGTATTTTGATTTCTTAACTGCTGCTTGCACGGGTGTTGATTATAGAGCCAAGCAAAGCAAAATCTTGGACAACCTCAATCTTTTCTCCATTTATTGTGAAGTTGCGCGCTGACCCAGTCGTAAGGATTTTTGTTTTGTTGATGTTTAGTTGCAACCCATATTGAAGGCTATGATCTTTGATTTTCATCAGTAAATGTTTTAAATCCTCTTCACTTTCAGCAAGTAGACTGGTGTTAGCTGCATAAAGCAGGTTGTTAATGAGTCTTCCTCCAATCTTGATGCCACGTCCCTCCTCATAAAGTCCAGCTTCTCGGATTATTTGCTCAGCGTATAAGTTGAAGAGATAGGTGAAAGTATACAGCCCTTATGCACACCTTTCTCAACTTTAAACCACTCAGTGTTTCCTTGTTCTATTTGAACAACTGCCTCCTGGTTCATGTACAGATTTCTCATGAGCACAATTAGGTGTTCTGGTATTCCCATTTTCCAAAGTGTTATCCATAATTTGTTATGATCCACACAATCAAATGCTTTTGCGTAGTCAATAAAACATAGATAGACATCTTTCTGATATTCTCTGCTTTCAGCTAATATCCACCTGACATAAGCAATGATGTCCCTGGTTCCCCGACCTCTTCTGAATCCCGCTTGATTTTCCGGTAATTCCCTGTCTATATACTGCTGCAGTTGCTTCTGAATGATCTTTAGTAGAATTTTGCTGGTGTGCAATATTAATAATATTGTCAGATAGTTTGCACATTCAGTTGGATCTCCTTTTTTGGGAATAGGCACAAATATGGATCTCTTCCAGTCAGTTGGCCAACGAGCTGTTTTCCAAATCTGTTGGCATAAGCATGTTAACACCTCCAGTGCTGCATCTGTTTGTTGAAACATCGCTATTGGTATCCCATCAATTCCTGGAGCCTTGTGTTTCACCAGTTCTTTCAAGGCAGCTTCCACTTCGTCCTTCAACACCATTGGTTCCTCTTCATATGCAACCTCTTGGAATGGTTGGTCATCTACCAATTCTTTCTTGTATGATGACTCTGTGTATCCTTCCCATCTTCTTTTGCATCATTTAATATTTTCCCTGTAGAATCTTTCACTACTGCCACCTGAAGCTTGACTTTTTTCTTCACTTCCTTAAGCTTGAGAAACACAGAGCGTGTTCTTCCCTATTGGTTTTCTGCCTCCAGCTCCTTGCACATGTCATTATAATATTTGTTTTTGTCTTCTCAAGCTGCCTTCTGAAATCTTCTGTTTAGTTCCTTAACTTCATCATGTCTTCCTTTTACTTTAGCTGCTAGATGTTCAAAGGTAAGTTCTACTGTCTCTTTTGACATGTAATTTGGTCTTTTCTTTTTAAGGCAAATAACTTCTGGAATATGGTGGCTGACAGCACTTTATTTAGGATGATGATCATTTTCTTCTCTACACAAATGGTCTGGGCCAGGGAAATCTGTAGCTGTGTGACTTCACCTGCCACTGACCAAAATACTTTCCATTCTTCCCTTGCATCAGATTCTTTTAATAAGACAACACTTTTCTATCAACAATTACAGTTAAAGAGCACTATTCTAGGAGGTGGAACATACTGGCTTAAATACAGAGGAACATTGTCATGAGAAGACCCTCTGACACCTCATTGTAAAAATTCTTTCTTCTCTTGGGAAGCCAATAGAATTAACAAATTGTGACATCGCCTATTCTCAGAAGATAGGTTTCATATCTGCATCAGGGAACAGGAATATCTGTAAATACCCTACTTTGCTTAGGAATCATTGCTCACCCTTTTTGTTTCTATAAAATAAAACAAAGAAACCTGCCTTATACTGGCTCATGCAGGTTAAAAAAAATTGAGATTTAAAAAAAACCTTTGGAAAAAGAAATTTAAAAGTTTAACACTGTGGCCCCTGCTTCTTCCCATCACCTTGCATGATTTGCAAAGACTTGGCTGTAAGGGAGCTGGCCTTTATCTCTTCCCAAATTCCAAAAAGAATAAGTTCCCGAGGAATTTCAGCTTGGAAGAATCAGAAGGCAAGACATAGAGTGGGTAATGCCTGATTTTTAAAAAATAACTAAAAATTTTTGACAGCTTTATTGTTATATAATTGACATCCAATAAATAACATATATCTTACATATATACTTTGGTACATTTTTACATGAAACTATGACCATAATCAAGCTAGTGAAAATATCCATCATCCCCCAAAGCTGCCTCCTCCTCTTTTGTAATCATTACCTCTGGTACCTCCCTCTCTCCTCATTTCCTAGGAAATCACCTATATACTTTCTGTCACTATACATTAGTTGTCATTTTCTAGAGTGTTGTATATATGAACTCATACTGTACATGGTCATGGTATTTTTTTTTCTGGCCTTTATTTTTCCAGTAGTAGGGGTTTGAACCCAGGACCTTGCAAATACTAAGCAAGTGCTCCACTATTAAGCAGCACCATCTGTCCCCTTTTTATTTCTTATTTGGAAACAAGTTTTCTCTGTATAGTCCAAGCTTGCCTGGGACTAGCCGTCCTCCTGCCTCAGACTCCCTAGTGCTGCAATTGCAGGCAAGCACAATCATCTCTGGCTTGCCTGGCTTCTTTTGCTCAGCATAACTATTAGAATATTCATCTCGGTGGTTGAATTTATCAATAGCTCATTCCTTTTTATTACAAGGTAGTATTACAATTAGATGGATATACCAGTTTGTATATCTGTAGATGGACATTTGGCTTATTTCCCGTTAGGGATTACTACAAAAGCAGATGCTATGAACATTCACGTACAAGTCTGTGTCCATGTATGCTATCTTTGTTTTAAGGCAATTTCCTCAAAGAGAATGGGAGGTATGTGTATGACTTTGTGTGTGTGTGTGGTACTTGGGGTTCAAACCCAGTGCCTCACACATACTTTGCAAGTGCTCTACCACTGAGGTGCACCTCCAGTCAATTTTTCACTCTTGAGATGGGATCTCACTAAGTTACACAGCCTGCCTCTGGCTTTGAGCTTGTGATCCTCTTGCCTCTGCCACCTGAGTCACTGGGATTACAGGTGTGAGCCACTGCACCAGGCTATGTATGACTTTTTAAGAAACTAACAAAGTATTTTCCAAAGTGATTATATCATTTTATGTTCCTAACAGTAGTAAATAAGAGTTCAAATTTCTCTGTCTCCTTACCAACACCCTGAATGATCAGTCTCTCTCTCTCTCTCTCTCTCTTTTTTTTTTTTTTTTTTTTTTTTTTTTTTTTTTTTTTTGCATTACTAGAGGGTTGAACCCAGGGCCTTGCATATGCTAGAAAAGTGCACTACTCAGCTTCCTTCCTTTTTTGTTTGTTTATCTTGAGACAGGGTCTCTCTAAGTTACCCAGGCTGCTTCTGGCCTTGAACTTGTGATTCTCCTGTCTCTGCCTCCCAAGTCCCTGGAATTAGAGGCATGTACCCTGTGCGTAACTACTTTTTTCTTTGCTTCGCCTTTCTTTTTTCTTTTCTTTTCTCTGTATTTTTCTTTTCTTTTCTGTTTCACTACTGGCTGTTGAACCTAGGGCCTCACTCATGCTAGGCAAGCACTCCACCACTGCATCCCTAGACCCTTTTTTATTTTTTATTTTGAGACAGGAGCTCAATAAATTACACAGGCTGCCTCTGCCCTCCAACTTGTGATCTTCTTGCCTCAGCCTCCTGTGTAGCTGGACATGCACCACAGTACCTGGCCTCACCAGCTGCTTCTAATATTTTATCTTCATCACTGATTTTGGGCAATTTGATTCTGTTGTGCCTTAGCTTTTTTTTTTTTTTTTTTTTCCATCTTGTGATTGGGATCCATTGAGTTTCTTGGATCTGTATGTATATAGTTTTTATCAAAATTGGAAATTTATTATTCCAAATATTTTTTCTGTCCTTCCCCACACTGCGGGGATACCAGTTATGTGCATATTCAGCTGTTTGACATTGTCTCACAGATCACTGATGCTCTTTTCATTCTTGCTTTTTAATCTTCTTTTCTTTTTGTGTTTTATTTTTGGATATCTTCTGTTGCCATGTCTTCAAGTACACTAATCTGCCATTAGTGCCATTGGTGTAAGATTCACCTCAGATTTTTGAGGTTTTTATCTCTAGAAATTTTTTCAAAACCTCTTTTTAATTTTTATTTTATTTTTTATTAGTGAATATTAACCTACAGAATAATGAGATTCATTATGACATTTTCATATATGTACATAATGTACTTTGATAACATTCATCCCCCTAAAATTTGGTTTTTAAAACTATATTTTATGTCTCTGCTTAACTTTTTAAATATCTTGAACACAATAATGACAACTGTTTTAATATCTTCATCAGCAATTACTATATCTGTGTGTACATGTGTGTTTTATCAATTTCAATTGATTGGTTTTTGTAGGTGTTTTTTTTTTTTTTTCCTGGTACTTGGGGTTGAACCCAGGGCCTTGCACTTACATGCTTTCAAGTGCTGTACCACTGAGCTGCACCCCCAACCCATTTTTTTACTTTTTGAGATAGGGTCTTGCTAAATTACACAGACTGCCTTTGGTCTTGAACTTGCGATCCTCCTGCCTCTGCCTCCAGAGCCACTAGGATTACAGGTGTGCACCAACATGCCTGGTTAGTAGGGTTTTTTAGATTCTTGATATTGTGAATTTTAATCCACTGGGTCCTGGATATTTTTGTATTCCTATACATCTTCTTGGGCTTTATTCTGGAAACAGTTAAATTACTTGGGAACATTGATCATTTTGCATCTTGCTTTTACAATTTGCTAGGTGGGATCAGAGCAGCATTTAGTCAAGGGACAGTGATTACCCACTAGTAAGGCAAGATCTTACTTAATACTCTTCTAAACACCCAGTGACTCGCTACACATCCGAGCAACTTTAGATACAGGGGAAATTCCACACATTATGGATCCCTAGCCTCATCACTGCAGAGTCAGACTCTCATTATCCCAGTCTCCCTTGCAGCTGTAGCACAGACATATAATCTGAGATCCATCCATCAGACCCACTCACACCAGAATCAAAAGCTATGTACAAGTCTTAGGCACTGGCAGAATCCACTCTGATAAGATGTAAAGAGCAACATTCCAGTTTACTGAGCGAGCAGGGCCAAGGCTTCTAGTAGTCCTGTCCGGGGCCTGCTTGTTTAAAATATTAGCAGCACCTTGGATGGTAAAATTGTAGTCTCCCTAAACCAGTTTACAGTTTAATTTTGTGAATTTCCTGATTGTGTTGCTTTTAAGCCTCATTTTCTGGCCCTCTTAGAGAGTCTGTGTGTGTCCTAATATCCTTTAATACAGAGCTTGGCAAACTTTTTCTATAAAGAGATGGTTAGTTGCTATGGCCTGAACTGTACCTCCCTTCTCTCAAAACTCATATGTTGACATCCTAACCTCCAAATGATGTTATTTGGAAATGGACAATTAGGTTTAGATGAGGTCATGAAAGTGGGTCCTCATGATGGGGTTGGTGATTTTATAAGAAGAGATATCAGACAGCCAGCTATATCTCTCTCTACCTTGTGAGGACACAGCAGGAAGGTGATCATCTACAACCCAAAGAAAGAGCCCTCACCAGAAACCGACCATTATGGCACTGGGATCTTGGACTTCCAGTCTCCAGACCTGCAAGAAAATACATTTCTGTTGTTTAAGCCACTCAGGCTATGGTATTTTGTTATGGCAGACTGAGCCAACTAAGACATTAATAAATATTTTAGGCTTTGTTGCTACTCTTTTTTGCCATGATAGCATGAAAGCAGCTATGGACAGAATGTACACAAATGAGTGTGACCGACCTCTCATAATATCTTATTTATGGAGACTGCAATGTGAATGTCATGTACTTCACATGGGTCATGAATATCACTTTTTAAATTTTTTGTCCAATCATTTAAAAATGCAAAAATTATACTTAGCTGTGGAACATACAAAAATAAATGGTGGATCGTATTTTCTAATTTCTGCACAAACATACCTTTTCTACTTAAATGACCTACTACTGGTTTCTGATTTGGAACTAAGAAGCCTAACGGATGTGTTTAGTCCAGGCCTATTTCAAGAGAAACTTATTCTTAAGCTGCTGAGATCAAAAACACCCATTCTGCTTTTCTTCAACTGTCAGAGAAGAATTTTCTATATAAACTTCCCTGCATTACCTGCTGCAATTTTCAGCAACCACTGACTCTTGCAGAACATTGTCTAGTATAATCTCAGAGTCCCCTCATGAAGAAGGACTTTGAATAATTTCTTGTTTCTCTCTCCTGCAGATTGCCCTGCTCTAGAGAGCCCTTGTTGCTCTGAGTGAGCTATTTGTTTTGTTGTCACCTGAACCACATGACTGTGGATAGACACAGCTCAGCAGCCATAGTCATAGCTCAGCTCTGCCGTAGCTGACAGGAAAGATATGTGAAATAAGACACACAGAGGTGGCAATAAAATAAAGTAGGTTGCACGATGAAAGCAGGTCATTCCCTGGACTCATTTGTAAGGTAAATGTAGGAAAGTGTACAGCACCTTTCTGGAAGGTCAAGCTGACAGAGTTGTCAACATTTAGAATCTCTCTCTTTATATCCAGGCACTTCTCTACAAAACTCAGAATGTGTTTGCATTTTCAAATACATTACCTAGCCTAATAAAATTATGATGCTTAGCAACAGAAATGGATTACAACTATATTTAGCCAAACCAAAGCTATCTAAAAATGTACTGGACCATATGATTGATACAATTGGTGATTCCTCTTGTCCTTTGCTGACACGGAGTTTATATATCTGGCATGAGAAGAAACTCACCAGTCTGAGGTGATTTGATTTGTCGGGAGAATGATGAGGAGGCAGAGGCTTAAGCCTCTTGTTTAAACAGGAAGTCTTTTCCTTGGTTATTGGTCTAGAATTTATGCAAGTTCTGCCTGCATTGAGGACTTTCTCCCTCTTTAATATTTGATCCCTAATTTCACTTTTTATATTATAATGATTAATTAATAGACGTCAAGTACTGTGGCACACAATTGTAAGCCCCACAATCAAGAGGTTGAGGCAGGAGAATTTCTAGTCTGAGATCCAGTGTGGGCTACAAGGCAAGACCCTAAAACAAAAGTAAACGAAAGACTAATCACAAAGAGAAAACAAACCAATGTTATTTGGGGACCAGAAAGAAGATACCTAAGATTAAGAGGTAAAAATGACTTTCTCAAATATCTACAATAGTAAGTCATGTTAGTACAATGTAGCATATGCCTTTGATATGATATGAAGAGAATGGCACTCTGCCTCTGGGGTCCTCTTCTCCCAAACCCATAACCCAGTCTAACCATAAGAAAACACATCAAGCAAATCCCAGTTGAGGAATGTTCTATTGAGCATTCCTCCTCAAAAGGTCGTCATAAATAAAGACTGGGGAGCTATCACAGCCAAGAAGAACCTGAAGAAATTTCACAATTAAAGGTAATATGGTGTCCTGGATGGGATCCTGAGACAGTAAAAGGACATTAAAGAAAAACTGAGGAAATGTGAATAGTGTTTGGACTTCAGTGACCAATATATCAATATTTGTCATTAATTTCAGCAAAGATACTATGATAATGCAAGATGTTAGCCATCGGGGAAACTGGGTATATGAGGTACAATGGGAGCTCTATGAAATATCTTCACAATAATTCTGTAAATCTCAAACTGTTTTAAAGTAAGTTTATTTAAAAGAAGAAAGTGGACTTGCCCTTTTGCTAGGCTTATTCCCTATCCTTCCACAGACCATTAGAGCTGGCATTCACTATCTGCACTGAGCTCACTCTGAAGTGCATTATCTATGACTGGCTACTAGAGGACAGAAATGATCAACCAAGTATTTTTAAACTGAGTCAAGGGCAGGACGTGGTGGTGCACACCTGTGATCCAAGCACTCAGGGCACTGAAGCAGGATGATTGAGAGTTTGAGATCAGCCTGGGCTACGTAATGAGTTCCAGGCCAGCCTGGAATATATACTGAGACCCTGTCTCAAACAACAAAATGAAATAAAACTGAATTTAGATGTTAAAAAAAAAAAAACAACTAAAACACTATGTACAAAAGAATAACTTCCCAAAGCATTTTGTTATTTATCACTGTGAATACAACATAATCTGTGAATAACTCCAAGAAGGAATCTGACCCTTTTTTAAAATAACAGCTGAACTCTTGGTAGTTGCCTGCAATAAGCTACAACATTGCTTATAGATGGGACCTCTTCCAAGTTAAGAAACATTCCTTGAAATTCTCATTAAGTGCACGTTAGTGTTTTGAGGTTGTTATCCTGAGAACTGTGATTGTTCAAGTTATTCTTTACAGAGTTGAGCCCTTATATAAAGCAGACGCTCTATAACAAAGTTGAAGTGTATTTTGCATAGTAGGTTTGTTTTAAGTATGTTATTCAGTCCAGATACCTCCTTTGGGAATTTTACTAGAGGAAGTTTCTCTAATTACTACTCCATGACTATGTTTAATCAGTAACTGTTCCCTTTAAGATAACCTTACAGATGTCTTTCTATTTTTTTATTTTATTTTATTTATTTATGTTTTATATAGGGTCTTAGCTCAGGTTAGCCTCAAATTATGATCCTCCTGCCTCAGCCTCTGGATCTACCACACTTGAGTAGAGGTCATTCTTTTTTTTTTTTTTTTTTTTTTTTTTGTGCCATTTTAACTTCCTTGTTTTTTCTTTATAATATTTTATATTAGTGATTTCCTTAGCAGTTGTTTGGAAGTTATAATTATCATTTTATTTTATGGTACTGGGGATTAAACCTAGGTCCTTGCATATGCTGGGCAAGCTTTCTACCACTGAACTACATCCCCAGCCGTTATTATTTTTATTTTGAGACAGGGTGTTTCTAAGTTCCCTTGGCTACCCTCAAACTTACTTTGTATCCAAGGCAGGCCTCCAACTTCTGATACTCCTACCTCAGCCTCCCAAGTAGCTGAGATTACAGGTATGTACCACTGTGCCAGCTCATTATTTAATATTTTTATTAGAAAATTTTAATGTACATCATAATGTGATTCATTTTGACATGCTTTTCATTGTGACAATTTTCATATATGCAATTTGATAAACATTATTCATATAGGTTACCCCTTACCCTCCCCTATGTTTCCCCCCTCCCCCCTTCCCATCTAAGTTTCCCATCCAAGTCTTCTCTATCTTTTACTATGTAGTATTTTTCTATATGT